>CM035172.1:58368324-58473220 GCA_020205615.1 Panax quinquefolius
ATTACATAATAGTAATTTAAACTAGGCATAATGTATAAAAGTCTCGCTTGGAATATAATAAACGATATCGCTCATTCAAAAGGTGTTGCTAGTCCCAAGATTCGATAACCTTAATACACTCTTAAAAATATACCTTAAAATAATAATTAGGGTTCATATTACATAACAAGAATTTAAATCAGGCATAAGGTAAAAGTATGCTCCTCGCAACTATACTACATCTTTCCTTTACCCTTCTCCTTCCTCGAGGTCTCTAAGCTTAATCGCAATAATAATTCATGATATAGCAAGGATGAGCAACAAGTTTGCTAAGCAAGTTTAAATATAACAATAAGGATATATCATGATGAATGGAAAATATTTGACAATGAATTCAATAGTATGAATATCTGAAGGATTCAACAATATGAATATTAGAAGCAAAGATAATGATCGCTTTTAAAATAAGCGATAGTCAAGTAGACTTTGAACTATAAAACTCCAATGGAATCAATAGTGATCAACCCTTTGTTACCGCCATGTAATAAGTATTTGAGAGGATCACCCACGCTGACATACCATGTATATGTATAACATTTAAAAGCGCTCTTTCAGATCTTATATTAGATACCTAGGGTACTCCCCTATCAAAAAGGGTGTTCTTTCAGTCTAAGAACCCTTACCATCAATTGGTTTGGATAGCTTTTATAGAAAATTTCATTCACTTGTTTGACCGAACAACGGTTTAGACTCCATCCGACCACGCTTCAAAAATTATAGAAATTTAAATGATGTACAAGTCTAAGATTGTATGAACTCAAGTGTACTAAGTGCGAATATCAATAATATCGATGTGGAATAATTGTATAGTAATTAAACCACTAATAGCATACTTGGAAATAAAGTTCAAGCTTAAATGAATAACTTTCAATTCAACAATAACCCGCTTTCAATACAATATGAGAAGGATAGGAAACTTTCACAAAAATAAGTGAAGTTTAGCAATTTACACAATATTCAAAGTTGTGTAAGGTAGAGAACTTGCGCAATCAAAGAGTAAAGTTCAGAGAATTTCTTAATATAAAAGAGAGTTTCAGATACTTGCATTCAACATACGAATCACATGAAATTCAAGAACTTGCACAAAATCCAAAGTTGTGCAAGTTAGGAAACTTGTATGTTTGCTCAGCTACAATTTAATTCTAGCTTTAATTAACTTGTGTTGAAACGACCTAACATTAACAAGTTGGTATTTCCAATTAGTATGTGTAAACTAATGAGTCCACACTTACAAGAATCAAATCATCACATAGCATGCTTCTATACATGTGTCATTACATTACCCGATTAGTTTCTAACACACTATGTCATAGTTGAAATCAATATTGACTTTAAAGTTGTAAACGCTAATTCATCACGTCCCTTCAATATCATGCTTACTATCACATGAATACTATACTGGACATGTATTACAAATTAAAGTAACCATATATGCATGCATCAGTTCTCCATTTATTAATGTAACTCGAGACCATCGCAGGACGACGACGCGATCGCGCTTGATTTGTCTCGAGGAGGGCAAGTACGACCGCTCCCGGTGCAAAACCAAGACATGGATGCTCTTGGAGAAAGCCAGTGTACACATGTCTTGCACATATACAAATAATCATGCAAAACACATGCCAGTGCGTGGATAACTAAGTTTGACCCTACATTCTCTTTAACATAGGTCATTATCCATCCTCATTAAATCAATACTTTATAGTGTTCTATTCACAATTTTCTTACGTTCGATTGTTAAACACATACTATATGATCCAAAGGTCTTAACAACACATGTTTGCATGTAGTTCATGTACACATAGCTAATATAGTCTCTTACTTGCATTTTTTTTTAATTCATGCATGACTACGCCCTACCCCCTCCAACAATGTAAACTAACATTTTTGTCACATTTTAATGTATATCAGAACTTGATACATTGGCACAAAAAGTCAAAACATGTATTACGCGATGTTTATCAAAATTTAGTTTCCAAATCCTTATATTTCTTTGAACGTTTATACTTGAATCAACTAACATGGCTTACTATATCCATAGCACATCTCAGTACATGTGTTAAGGTTGTTTATAAGCATATAATAACCAAAATAAAGCATGCCGTAATGAAACAATATCACAAAATTACTACACATGACTTGCAGCCAAACAAGCAATCAAGAATATAGATTATAAAAGTATGCTACGCGCCACTTCGAAAGTAACAACCCATGCCAAATCTATATCCAGACAACTACAAAGCTCCTTGACTTGCAAACAAACTTATACAACACAATGACATGCTATTCTATATCAATTAACAGAGAATTCTTGAGAATTGTAAGAATTTGCCAAAACCCAATTCAAGAACATAAGTTAGAATTTATACCTCTTTAAAGCTTAGTTTACTTAATTACTCCCTTCTGAGATTGGTAAACTCTTCCTTGACAACAACTCACTCATTCTCAATTTATCAGAGGTTCCACAGACAAAACAAAATCAATGAAAACTCTGAGAATTGGACTACTATTTAAAGATCTTTGGACTGGGAATTAGCATTGCATGGAAGGTTGAGACTGGAAAGTAGAAGGAGAATACACTAGTTTTCAAGGGGTTGTTCAACCACCATCATCAACTATCTTTCTAGCCAATGATCACAGACTTGGAAGTTATGTATTTTAGTTTTAGGTCACTCGTTGTTCATGTACTTTTGTGACACTTAATTTGGGACAAGAGCAAAATCTCAGCAACTTCATCAATTAAGGCTTAGTTTGGTTCTTTTAATTCCCACAATGTAACTTAATGTATAATTGTTACCATATTAGGAATTTAAGGATTAATTAAATACACATCATATAATCCATGTATATTAAATATAACGAAATAAAATAACGCAGATTAGGTATTATTATCTAGGTAGCTCCATAATTATTTTTGCTACTCACATAAATGCAATCACTCTTACTATATAGTCTCTCTCTTCTCTCTCTCTCTCTCTCTCTCTATATATATATATATATATATATATATATATATATATATATATATATATTAATGTGTCACCTTGTACTATAAAATATATAGTTAACTACCATATAATAAAGGTTTACTATATTGCATGCTTACACAAATTAATCAAGTAAATATAATCATATTATATTTATTAATCTCTTACTCATTAATTATTATTTATTCACAATAATTATTAATCAACACATTATCAATTAATTATCCATAGTTGAAATTAATTAATATGTTCAAATCTTGCCATTATATTCAAATAAATTGAATATTTAATTAATAATCCTATCAATCCTTTGATATTAAAATCTTAGGTTAGTCTACTAATTTAAATAAACTATTAGTGACTCCTTTTAATAAATTCATATAGCCACATAAGGTTTAAATTAACTCACAAAACTAACTCATAAAAATTAAATCATATATTTATTTAATAAGGAGTTTAAAATTTCACTGTTATTACAAAGAACCAAATAGTTATATGAAAATAACCAGAATATGTTTTAATGGTAACCAAAACAGAAATAACTTGTACATCCAACCTAGTTTAGGCAACTCATGTATACTCTCACATGTACATTTAACACATATATTCTTATACAAGCTTTGTAACTATCTGGTCACTACCAAAAAATAAAATGGTTACCCTTCTATACATGTTTAGTTACCAACTGCATCTTTCAAACAATGTATCAGACACAATTTAGAAGTAACAAATACGAACCAACAAACAATGTCAAATCACTGGTAATATAATCAAATATGTAATCCCATTTGCATAAGCTCCAATAAACATTACAGATTCACTAACCATGCCAAATGGTTACGTATATCCAACAAAAATCAAAGTACGAAACACAATTCGGAAGACAAGACCAGGACAATCGAACTAATCAAAATCTGGTACAAATCTTCTTGAAAATTCTCTATTAGTCTCATATCCCTCTAACTGTTTGTTCCTAGAATGCATGTAGAGGTTTGTGCATAATTTCTTTCGATACTATAGAATGGGGAATGGACTAGGAATTTCAGCAAACTTCTGGTGAATAATAGGCTCATCAAAAAAAATCGTGAACATCCCACATTTACTGTACAAATAGACAAAAGAAAACAAAAATCAAAACTAAAATCAAACTAGATCTAATAATTAAAGAAATGTAATAAACAATGTAAACCTTACCCTCAACTTGTTCAAAATTCTCCGCAAATTCCAATTTAATTATATCATCTTCATCCTTGTTACGATACTGTTCACTACTAAAGTCAATATCGAGACCTATCCTCCAAAAATCACTCTTTACGTAGTATGTGGGTAGTACGTGAAGATATAGGCTCACAAACATCCATAATTTTTGTCCGCATTGTTCTCCGTTTGATCGCAGAGAATTGTAAATCTGTTAAATGTATGCGACACATCAAATGTTAACAAAAACTAGTGATCCCAAGTGATGATATGTGAATGAGGAACATGTAATCAACATTGATCCAAAGTGTGTTTATATCCATGAACAATCCATTTAATGTATTTAGCAACATCACCTCCCTGCATGTGATACTCTTATTTGCATTTTTACTTGTGTATTTTCAAAAGAGCAATCATCTTGCCATGAAACCAATAGTCCGTGGTCGCGCCTCTTATCCAACACCGTCAAGTGTCCGCCAATTTACTAAGTAGTGTAATGCAATATTGATGTGTTAAACCAAAAAAAATAAAATCCATAAGATATTAATAGTTGTTGAAAAATATAAATCTGTAATGAAAGTAACCAGCACTGTTAACACTAGTTACTAAACCAACTAAATAAAGTAACCATAACTAGAACAACATAATTTGGAAAAAAAAAAAGAACTCACATCGTCATCTAACCACTGTCCAGGAGTCTTCAATTTGTAGAACCACATTTTGGATGATATTGGGACAACCCCAAATATAAATGCAGGTTCAGTTTTGTCGTTTCTCGGGAACTTGTCAGCCCTTCAATATAAAAGCATATTAGTATACACGCTAACATTAACAATTACCATATTAGTATACACACTATCCAAATCAAATTTGAACTGTCAATAATTAACAATCTAATCAACAACTGAATTGTAAACAGTTACCTAGTAACCAACAAATAATAAGATAGTAACCATAATCAAATAGTAGCCAACCCATAACAAAACAGTAACCAAAACATAATATAATACTCCCACCGTCCCATGATAATAGTCCTTATTACTATTTTGGGTAGTCTCATGTTAAATGTTCACTTTCTTTTAATAACCAAATTTTTACACATTTTTTCTTATTATTTCTGTAGCATTAAATATCTCATACTTTTCTTATTCTAATTCTCTCTCCATATTTAATAAGTATGGAGAGATAATATTTATAATTGAATAGCTAGAAAGTCATTCTCTCACCTACATTGAAATTAATTAATGGCATATTATTATGGACAATTTTGTCATTTCATTCATCTTCTTAATATACGTGAAAAGTCCACCAGGACTTTTATTTTGGGACAGAGGGAGTAGTAACCAGACCATATAATTTAATATTAACCAAAACAAAAACATCACGTAATCAACCATAATTTAAGAAACCTGAATGTACTAAACAAATACATAGTAATCAAATATAATAGTAACAAACACTTTACTTCATGAACATTAATGTAAACCAAATATAGCGTAATAGTAACCATAATATACCTATAGTAGTAACCAAAACCTAATATGACAAAGAACTGTAATATAATATGATAGTAAATCAAATGTAAACATCATGTAATCAAAACCAATTTAAGCAACATGTATATACCAAACAATTACATAGTAACTAAAAATATAATATGGTAGTAACCAAAATTCCATTTTGAGTGCACAATAAAGTGGTATCCAAATCATAATATAACAAAGAATCAAAACACAATATAATAGTAACCGTAACATTTATTTAAAATTAACCATTTGTTTTTAAAGGAAAACAAATTTATTTGTTTTATAAAAAACTATACCATTGTTAAACAACAAAAAACAAACCTTTTCCTATTTTTTTGTCCAATTTTAAACCATCGATCAAACAACGCCTTCTTCATATTTTGACTGGCATTGACCATGCATACTTTTGGGAATGCAGAGAAAGACTCGCAATTATTTGACTAGCACCATGGCAGAGATTTATGAACCAACCAATCCAAACTTTGTCGATATGGAGTCCACAAACGACACTATTTGCGGTAGTTCACTAACCCTGGCCTACCACCGTTTATGGGCGCTTTTCTCTATCTTATCACATTGATTTATGTCCTGAGTGGTTAGAACTATCCCATCAAGTGCATACTTTCTTCCTGCCTCGCATTTATCCCCCTTTATCAGTTGACAGAAAAGGTTACAAATACAATTAGATTTTTAACTCAAACACATGCAATTAACTAATATATGCAATAACAAACTGACTGAACAATAGCCGACTGACTATAATGAACGTATTATAATAGTAACCAACACAATATAATAGTAACCAAACCACAGTATAATAGTAACCATAATATAAATAATAACCAAACCACAATATAACGGTAACCAAAATCTAAACAACATGTAATAAAAAGATGGCATGTCATCAGTAATACTAACCTCAAGAAGAACATACACAACAAGCTTTTTTTCCAAAGATATATTGGCTTAATATATCAAAAGATGGCATGTCATTGTTCTTGCCAATTTGTGAAAAATAAAAACAACTAATTAATCATTAAAACAAAACATATATAACACATAACAAAACAAACAAATATGTCAAAGATCGCTCCCATTGAAAAAGTGAACGTTGCCCAAATCCAGCTGATCCTTCTCCACATCCAACAAACATTGTACAATTAAAAAAATAGTACATAAAGAATTATAAAATATTATCAGTAACCAACTATATTTGTAATGGTAACCAACTACATTGTTATTAGTAAACTGCATAAAATATAATTAGTACCAACTGTGTATATTCAGGTAACCAACTATATTGTTATCGATCGTGCATATAATATAATCAAGAATCAAATGTGTATATAAAGATAACCAACTACATTATTATTAGTAACTTTGCATAAAATATAATCAGAATCAATCAGATAACTAAAGGTAACCAACTACATTCTTATTAGTAACCTCGTGACCGCCCAAAACCAAATACTAAATTGTTCAACTCATCATTTGTGGGGGGCTTCACTAGTTCCTTCCATCTAAATAATCGAACATCCGATTTGATGCTCGTCATTACATATACCCCGAGCTTTGAATGTCAGAATGGTTTCAAACAAGAAAACTTGGAAGACATAAGGAAGTCCATTCAACTTGTAAGATTTAGTATAATGCTCCTTATAGAAATTATATATCCAACCACCATTTTTTCCCTTCTTCAAACGCCCCTTCAAAGCATTCGACAAAGAGTATTTTGTCTGCTCAAATGCCACTTTCCCCCAAGGATAACTTCTAACATCGCCAAAATATAAAAAGTTAATCATTGTCCCATCCACATAGTTATCAAAAACAGTGGATAGTATGAAATTAAACACCAACATAATCATCGACATCTTCACAGCCTCATCATCATCGTCAAAAATTGCCACCCGATATACCCTCCCTATGCTACTACGCGTCACAGCCTCGTTCCCAAAAAACTTTTTCACCAAAGAGATTTTTCATACCACCAGATGCGAGATATGTCATCCTCACCTTGCTATCTCAAATCAAAATCGATGTAACTCGAAAACCAAACCTGATCCTTTTCTCCCCGAACAGAAACCAAATTTCACCGTCGTCCCTTTGGTGAACCTCCCTCACAAGAGCATGGTGAAGAATCTGGGAATACAATTGGTGTTCACTAAAATCTAGAAAATTCCAAAACACGACGTTTTAAACTTGTCCAACCGACTTTTGGTTCGCTTTTTATAATAATACTCGGGACTTCCATGTCACACCAATATATTATTTTTCGGTGAAATTTTCATTTGCTCCTAATAATAAAGATCCCATATCTACAAATAAACAAAATCGATTTAAATAATCATTGAAACCAATCTAAACAATATTTATACCCTAAATAGTTACCTAGTAACCACCAAATAATATCATAGTAACCAAAACATAATAAAACAATTACACAAAGAACTATACCAAAATATAAAAGTAACCAACATCCCACATCAAGGCACAATAATAGTAACCAAATCATAATATAACAAAGAACTATAACATAATAAATCAAGAATCAAACAATTATATTATAGTAACCATCATGTAATTTAATGGTAACCAAAATAGAAACATGTAGTCAAGCCCAGGTTTAGGCAAGCCATATATACCAAACAATTACATAAGAACCATAACAAAATATAAAATAACCATAATCCCACATTGATGGCTCACTAATAGTAGCCAAATCATAACATAACAGTAGCCAAACATTTATATAATAGTAACCAGAAAAGAATTTAATGGTAACCAAAACAAAAACATGTAGTCAAACTCATTTTAGGCAAGCCATATATACTACACAATTACATAGAAATCATAACAAAATATAAAAGTAACCAAAATTCCACATTAAAGGCACAATAATAGTAGCCAAATAATGCTATAACAGTAACCAAAACATACTAAAGAAGTAATCAAACAAGGTTATATGATAAGAACCATAACATATTTTAATGGTAACCAAGACATGTAGACAAACCCAGCTTTTTAGGCATCCTATGATACTAAACAAATACATATTAACCGTAATAACATATAAAAGTAACCAAAATCCCAAATTAAGGAACAATAATGGTAGTCAAATCATAAGCTAACAAAGAATCAACATATATAATAAAGAAGTAACCAAACCATAATATGATACTAACAATAACAGAAATTAAATTAGCACACCTTTAGAAATTTTTGTGTGGAGATTATTTTCTGGCTATGAACTTCACCTTCAGTTTTAATTACAGAGACATCAAAATCAGACTCCAACTGCACTTCATTAGGCTTTATATCACCATGTATCACCAACCTATTATCCTTCTTACTGGATTTGTCACCTACCTTCTTCCCTTTCCTCGCCATAGAAAACTTCTTTAAATCCTTAACAGAATCACTCTTCGTGATTATTTTCCTCTTTCCATCCTTCTTACTTGTATCAACCATTCTATACAAAACATACATACAACACAAATCCAAACAATCAAAACTCCATTCTGTTAGTAAACTACTTTAATAAATAATACATTAAACTATTGAGCCATTACTCACCTGTAACGATCAATCGATAACAACTATATTAAATTTCGAAAACTCCTTCACTGCAACCAGAAATGAGAATAAACAGAAGAAAATAAACCACTATGAAGCAACGATACCGAGTAAGTACGAGAATGCTGAACAACTGAACCAATAACGATCACGAAAATGAAGAACAAATCACCAAGAACGATCAATGGAAGAAAAAAACATGTATATAAGAAAGTAATAAGGGTTTCCAATAGGCGTAATAAGGGTTTCTAAATCAAGAGTCCTATAGTAAACAACCTGCATAAATGATACGCAAGGTTATCACGCATTTTAAAAAACCACCCAATCGAATCAAAATACAGAACAATTTTTAAGTGAGACATTGATTTTCCATGTCACCCAAAGAATACTAATCCCCTAAATTAAGGAACTTAATTGCACTAATATTATAAATAAATATGGGAAATTGTATTACTTTTGTAATTATTTTATGTATGCACCATTATTGTAATTATTTTTAAAATGTACTAAAATATATAATTAATCCAAAAAACTACAAAATGCACTCCATCCCCCTCACCACCAAATTTCTGTAGCTCCCCAACCCCAAGCCCCCAAACCACAAGCCCGTAGCTTGGTCTCAGTAACTGGGATGGTCACCGGACTCAATAGTCGACATTATCGGCATGGCCTCGACCGCTTAATCAATGGTCGAGCTCGAGAAGCCTTAGCAAGACACATGCTGACTACCAAATGTGCAAGCTAAGCCGCTGATCCATAGAATTCATAAGAGATGTCTCAGAACTATAAGCTCAATATACGTGGCCTATATTGCTGAAATTCCCAATTTGAAGCACCTTCCTTTAAACCAATAAAAGTTTGGTCTAATGGGTCTTTCTTATAAGTTATAGCTCATGGGCCAACAAACATAGGACAAATAGATGGGAATTGGTATTATCATATATAAAAAAAAGGTTCCTAGCTAGCATTCACTACAAGCTTCTTGTTCAACACTTCAACCTCAAGTCTAGAAACTTAGAAAGTATATTTATAATAAAAATAAATAAATAAGACACTTATGTTACGTTTGGATTGAAGTAATGAAGGTGAGAATAAAATGACTCATTTCTATGGAATGAAAAAAATTGTGTTTGTTTGCGATTAGAATGGAATGAACCATTCTTATTCCTCCCAACTTTATGGATTTAATTCTTTGGGGGATGGAGAGTATGAAATAACTTATTCCAACTAGAATAGAATGAATCATTTTACTTTCTATTACATTTATTCAATCCAAACGTAGCGTTATAATAAGAGGACCACTGGGAGATTAATGAGGTAGAATCAGTGAAGCATTCAATCCGCTTACATTGACTATATGTTGTGACGAACGGGATTTTGTAATTTAAATTTGAATATTTATTGAATTAAATAAATATTTATCGATGATTTAATTATTGAGTTAAATAATTAATTGATGAATTTGTAGTAGATTAATTTAATTATATGTGTTACATTGATTAAATTAAGGTGGAGAATTATTATTCAAAAGTATGTATTTAATTAAGCTTATTTGATTAAACGAATTATTTAATAAGCATAATGTTATTCTAATTAATTTAATAATTAATTAGAGATTTAATTATTTGACATAATTAATAATTGAGAATTTAATTATGTGACTATGTGAATTAATGAGAAATTATTATATTTTATTTTAATTAAATTAAATAAAATGTTTGATTAATTTCTTAAATGGGTGTGACATTATTAAACTAAATAATAAGAAATTAATTAAATTAAATGGGAAAGAGCCTTTTAAAGGCTAGCCAAACAAGGCCTTAAGGGGAGTTGGCCAGTTAACCCAAGAAGGGATTAACTGACCACAACAACGTCAATTTATTTGTACGTCTTCAGTTCATTGTTCATTCATATTTTTGCAAGCCTGAGAAATCACAGATAGAGTTTAGAGAGAAATTTGAGGGAAAGTGTTAATTGAAGAAGAAATAGAGAAGAGTTTCATCATCCTTCATATACACAAACTAGCATGGTAATCTCTTCAACCCAAACTTCAATGTACGTTCTTGAAGTTTATTTTAGTTCTGTGTAAACTAAAATTGATGGCCAATGTGTTAGGAAATTGATTATATATGTTTATTAGTATGCATAATTCAATTCTATATGATTTGTATGTGATTAGAGTATTCGATTTCATGTAAACATGCTATAATCAGAGTTTTTCCATTAAGGGGTGTTTTGAGTTCTCTGTAAATTAAATATTATATGATCAATGCATGAATTGATGATTTATGTGTATATACATGATAATATATAATCATAACACGTTTTCTACCATCTATGTATGTTTTTAAAACATCAATTTCATATAAATATGTTGTAATTGGATTTTGACTAAAAGACAATTTGCACCCTAAATCGAAAAAAAGGTGTAAGTACACCCCAAACTTTATTATACATAACAAAACGCACACTTTCTTCACTTAACCCGGTCAAAAGTGACTGCTAAGGTTGTAAAACAAGTTTACAAAGGTAAAAGTTTATTTTAAAAACAAAATGTAATTTTTTGTGGCAAAATGATTTTTTACAAGTTAATGATTTTTTTAACCTAATGATTAATAATTAATGACTAAAAGACAATTAAGACCCCAAAGTTTACACCGTTGTTGACTTTTTGCACCCCAAATCAAAAAGGTGTCTAAGTACACCCCAAACTTCATTATACGTAACAAAATACATTTTTCTTTTTCACTTAACCTACCAAAAGTGACCGATTAAGGTCAGAATAAGTTTGGGGTGCAAATTGTCTTTTTAGTCTTAAAATTGACAAAAATAATTAATTTTAAATAAAATGAAATAATTTTAAAATAATTAATTTTAAATAAAATAATTAGTTTTAAAATAAAAATAAAATAATTAATTTAAAATAAAATAATAAAATTAAAATAAATATTTGGAATTAATGATTAATCATTAATCATTAACTTGTAACATGATTATTTTATTTTTATTTTTGTATTTAATTATTAATCATTCCTAAGTAAAAAAAAATCATTAACTTGTAAAAAAATCATTTTTCCATAAAAAAATTGTTTTTGTTTTAAAACAAAAATTTAAAAATAGAATTTTTCAAAACATATTTTTTTTAAAACAAAATTTTTAAAAACAGATTTTTATTTTGTTTTAAAAAAATTTGCTTTTTAAAAACAAAAACATACTTTTTAAAAGACAAATTTTTTTTACTAGTTAAAAACAAAATTTTGTTTTTAAAAGATTCTCGCATTTAAAAAAAAATATTTCGCTTATTTTATTATGCATAATGTATTTACTATTCACATATATTTGCTTTTATATATGTATTAAGACTTTCTTTTTTTTCATGTTATTATTTGTGAATGATAATGATATTTTTCCTTAAAATTAAATATCAAGACTAAAACTTATAATTAATTATTTTAAAATAAAAACAATTATGTGTAAAGTCTATCAACTCAAAAACCACTAAACGAGAAATGAAGATAAAAATAAAAAGTAAATGCCTAAACTATATTTATTAAGTCGATGACTTTAATATGAGAAATAAAATTAGAAATTATTACTTAGTAACCAAATTTTTAAACATAGAATTTTATAAAATTAGATTTTTTTTAAAATAGAATTTTATTGTTTAAAAAAAATTTATTTTTACAAAATTTTTAAAAAAAAATTTTGTAAAAAAATAATTTTTTTACTAGTTAAATAAAATTTCGATTTTTAAAATTCTATTTTAAAAAAAATCTATTTTAAAAATTTTGTTTTTAAAAACAAAAACATAATTTTTTAAGTGGCAAAAAATGATTTTTTTTACAAGTTAATGATTTTTTAATCGGGATGATTAATAATTAATTTTAAAATAAAAATAAAATAATCATTTTATAAGTTAATGATTAATTATTAATCATTAATTCCAAATATTTATTTTAATTATTTTATTTTTAATTAATTATTTGATTTTTATTTTTAAAACTAATTATTTTAAAATTATTTTATTTTATTTAAAATTAATTATTTTTTCCAATTTTTAAGACTAAAAGACAATTTGCACCCCAAACTTTTGTTTATACTTTTTTTGGTCACTTTTGGAATTTGCTAAGTGAAGAAATTGTGTGTTTTGTTACGTATAATGAAGTTTGGGGTGTACTTAGACACCTTTTTTAGTTTGGGGTTCAAAAGTCAACAACGGTGTAAAATTTGGGGTGCAAATTGTCTTTTAGTCAAAATTAATTTTAAAAATAAATATTAAATAATCATTTTACAAGTTAATGATTAATTATTAATCATTAATTCCAAATATTTATTTTAATTTTATTATTTTAATTATTTTATTTTAAATTAATTATTTTATTTTTATTTTTAAAACTAATTAGTTTATTTAAATTTAATTATTTTATTTAAAATTAATTATTTTTGCCAATTTTTATGACTAAAACACAATTTGCACCCCAAACTTGTGTTACAGCCTTAGCCGGTCACTTTTGATCGGTTAAGTGAAGAAAGTGTGCGTTTTGTTACGTATAATGATGTTTGGAGTGTACTTAGACACATTTTTCGGTTTGGGGTGCAAAAGTCAACGAGGGTGTAAAATTTGGGGTGCAAATTATCTTTTAGTCTTGGATTTTTGATGTTACAGAGTATAAAAGTTGTATATATATGACCTTTATGAGTAATTATATGTCATAAATTGTTGTTTAACTTTAAATTTGACAGTAGATTATGATAATACATGTTAAAACGAAGAAAACAAACTTTGAAGCAGATGATTCGGAGTTATAACGAACTCGTAATGTCAAATTTCATGTTTTTCTTCAAAACTTTCTAAAAACACCGTAATAAGTTGAAATTATGTGATTTGATTCAAGTAATTATATGATTTAAGTTATTGAAATCATGCTAGAAAGGTTGGATAATAATCATATATGAATTTTAGTATCTGGTATGCTTAGATTAATGTATGAACAAGGAAATTGGAAGTTATGGCTTGCTCGTGTCTTTTCGCTGAACTTTAGATTCGAATCGGCATGTCGGCAAGTGCAGCCAGATCCAGGCTTAAGATCCAATCTGCATCGTCAATAGTCCGAGTTGCAGCGCCAGTCTTAGTTCATTTGGTGGAGCTGCAGCGCCAGATGCAATTCATATGGTGGAGCTGCAGTGCCACTCTGCAGTTTTGCCCATAAAGGAGACTTTAATTGTTCAAGTCCAAGAAATGTAACTTGTAACCTAATCTAATGAACATAAAAAGGTATTAGACATATAATGTGATGTTAAAATAGATTTTTAACATGTCAATGAGGTTTAATTGATTTGTAGAACGCATAGTTAGCTCGTCGTTCGTGAAGTCTAATATTATGTGAAAACAAGTGTTGTGATTTGATTATTATAATCATAATCAGAGTTTAGACAAAAGAGAATGAACTTATGATGCAAGTTATGTTAAAATTAACTAGAATTGTGAATGTAAATGATATGTAGGATTAAATTGAGGAACGTGAATAGTTAAAGTGTAATTTATACACGATGCAAACTTCTAAACCTTACCTCTTTACATTGAGCAAGTTTTCTAACCTTAAACTTTATTTGTGCAAGTTCTCATTATTATTGATCAAGTTTGAGATTTCATATTAGATGTTATCATTCTTTTAAAGCATGAGTACTGCTATACAATACTTATTCGATTGTATACCTCGTGAGTTTATTATTCAAATTGAATATCATTTATTGTTAAACCTTGTAAGACTAGCGAACCCTTATTGATTCGATTAGTCCATAGTTGATGAATGTTCTAAATTTCAAAACCCTTGTTGAACTTATTCAAACCAAACTTCCTTTGGTGCGGACTCTAATGTCAAATTAAGGGTTGATCCCGTTAACTACGAGAAAAAGAGTCCATAATCTTATGACTGTTAAAGGTTTCAAGTATAAATTCTTGACAACCTAGGACATAGTTTAAGATCTTATGACCCTCAGAAGTTCTTTCGATTCTTGTTATTCATTCTTGATTCAAAAGCTGAGTTTTCTTATTTTAGAAGTCTTTGATTCATTCGCATGTTATTATTTTATTGTTATATTATTATACTTATGGGCAATCGTGCTCACTCTTGCGTAATAATAACATTGCAGTTAAGAACGAAAGGTTTGACGAGCCTTCCACTAGCAAAGGCAATGGCAAAGTTAACAAGTGATGAAGACTTGTTATTTATTTGATGTATTTATGTTTCAGACTTATGTTAAAGTTTTGTAAGACTTATTATTTGTTTATGTTTCCGTATTTGAGATTTAAGGTTAGTATGACCTGAGATTGATGTATTTATATTCAGATGTTGTAACTCCATAAGGAGGGATTTATTTCTATCTATTTATGGTTTTTCATTTATTATGGGTAGATAGATACATGATGTTTGGACAGTGAACATCAAATCCCGTGGGAATTGAAGTACTCGGATTTGAGCATGTCAAATATACTATATGAGATTGACGCCACATATGTCATAGTCTTGTGGATTATAAGTTTATTTCTTGAAAATCATGTCCCTTCATTTACAAAAAGAAAATAAAAATTATGACTTATATAAGTTCAATCTCATATCTTACTAAAGATTGTACAAGTTAATTTTCGTATAAGATAGGTAAAATAATGTATTTTTGATTTTTTTTTGCTTGATAATCAAATCATCCAAATCTAAAATATATAAATACATAATGATGTATTTCTTAAAAGTTAATTTTCCTATAAGATAGATAAAAATATGTATTTTAGATTTTAACAATTAAATCATTCAGATCTAAACACACACACACACACACACACACACACACACACACACACACACACACATATATATATATATATATATATATATATATATATATGGAAATGATCCATAACATGTATTTGTTATGTATGAAAATTGGGCAAATAACATCTCCACCGTACATTACATAAATTAATGGTTGAGATTTAAAAGGCAACAACGCCATCCGCTAGTTCAACTAGTGAACGCATAAAAAAAATAAATTCGGACCAAACTGCCCCCAATACGTCATTAACACCTTGCCTTTGAATTTATTTTTCAGTCCATCCGTATATTCAACTAGCAAAACTCCTCTCTTTCTCTAGTACAAAACTTCAGATATCAACAAATATCATGCACGCAAATAAATATCAGATCACGCGCATCCCAAATATTATGCTTAAAATCTCAAATATTAAGCAATATCAGATCACACGCATCCCAAAAATATTAAGCATCCCAAATATACAGATCTCGAATTTGGGGCAATTTGGTCCGAATTTATTTTTTTATGTGTCCGCTAGTTGAACTAGCGAATGTCGTTGTTGCCTTTTAAATCTCAGCCATTAATTTATGTAATGTATGGTGGAGATGTTATTTGGCCAATTTTCATTCATAACAAATACATGATGACACTTGAAAATTTTGCATTCCTGTTACTAACCTTGTAAAAGGGCAAAATCGTCTTCCAGAGATAACCCTGGAAGTTAAGACAACACAGTCCCAGAGACAACCCCGGGATACTCAGTTTCAACCTCGAAGACAATCTCGAGGAATACAGTTCCAGTTTCAGAAATAACACCGGAGACCTTTGTCATCTTGGAGACAACCCCGAGATACTCAGTTCAAGTCCCGGAGACAACCCCGAGAGATACAGTTAAAACCTCAGAGACAACCCCGAGGCATGCAGTTGTAGTTCCAGTTTCGGAGATAACCCCGAAAATGCTTGTTTCAAACCCCAGCAATCAGCTTCAACACTCGGTGATAACCCCGAGGCACTCAGTCCCAAGACCGGAGATGATCCCGGGAAGACAGGCACACCTCAGAGACAATCCTGAGGATGGTCAGCACTTGCAGCAGCCCAATCTCAAAGATAACCCTGAGCAACGACTGCTAAATCAGCCCAAAATTGGAGATAACCCCGGTCAGGGGTAAAATCATCATTTTGCCACCTCAATCCCACATTCACGCCGTCTCAACAACATTTTAACCTACATACTACACATAAGTGTCCTACAAGAACCATAACTCCAATCCCGAGTGACTAATGCACAAGACAACACACCGGATAGAATTTGAAGCCTGAAGATTTGGGTATAGACCCATTTTTCTGACTTCGTACAACCTCTTATCCTATGTCCTTGTGTATCTCTCGACAAAAACATACCATAAAAGGTCTTAAACACCTCGATCGGATGCCCAAATTAAAGTTTTGAAGGTTCGAGCGGACAACACGTTGCACGAGTACACGTACTTCGAGACGACGGGACCAGCGGAGCTCGGGGCATTATCCTTTGAGCATAGAGATTGCAAAAAAGGAAGTGATTCCTGTTAGATTCATATATAAGAATTGTAGAGTGGTTATAAAGGGTAAAGAGATGAGGGTAGACTTGATACCAATTAGACTGGTTCAGTTTGATGTTATCATGGGAATAGATTGGTTATTCAATTACGGAGCAGTAATTGATTGCCAAAGAAAGTGTGTTAACCTTATGACTCCGTCAAAGGTTGTGTTCCATGGCAGCAAGTCACCTCGACAAGCAAGTTGTCTGACGGTAATGCAAGCCAAAAAGTTGTTAAGACAAGGATGTGTAGGATACTTAGCCTACATAGTTGATAAACAGAAGAAGAGTGCGAAGTTAGAAGAGATACCAATCATAAGAGATTTTGCAGACGTATTTCCAGACGATTTGCCAGGTCTTCCGCCGGATGGACAAATCGAGTTCGTTATTGATTTAGTACCAGGAACATGCCCGATATCTAAGGCACCATACAGAATGGCCCCGATAGAGATGAAAGAGTTGATGGTGCAATTGCAAGAATCGCTTTCGACAAGAAGTATATCCAATAGGCGCGACGCCACGCATGGGGAGCGCCATTGTTATTTGTTAAGAAGAAGGATGGATCAATGCGGCTCTACATTTATTACAGAGAATTGAATAAGGTCACGATTAAAAATAAGTATCCGTTACCAAGAATCAACGATCTATTTGATCAACTGAAGGGTGCGAGGTATTTTTCAAAGATAGACTTGAGGAGTGGTTATCATCAATTGAAGGTGAGGCCGTAAGACGCATCTGAAAGACGCATTAAAGGCGGAATTCGAACTCCGGTATGGTCATTACGAAGTTTCTGGTTATGTCATTTGGTTTAACCAATGCACCTGCAACATTCATGGATTTGATGAACAGGGTGTTTAAACCATTCTTAGATAAATTTATGGTGGTGTTTATTAATGATATCCTGATGTATTCTAAGACCAAGGAAAAACATGTTGAACACTTGAGAGTGACGTTGGAGACATTGAGAAAAGAGAAGTTGTACGCAAAATTTTCAAAATGTGAGTTTTGGTTGGAACGGTATGCTTTCGGGCATGTTATTGATAAAGACGAAATTTTGGTTGATCCATCGAAAGTTGAAGCTGTACTAAACTGGGATCAACTGAAGACACCGTCAGAGATAAGGAGTTTCTTAGGATTGGCAGGTTACTATAGGCGTTTCATTCAAGATTTTTCCAAGATCGCGACCCCGTTGACGAATTTAACCCGGAAGGTAATTAAGTTTGTTTGGACGGAGAAGTGTGAGGAAAGTTTTCACGAATTGAAAAAGAGGTTGAGCTCAAAGACTGTTGTCATCATCGCGGATGATCTGAGGAATTTTGTGGTGTATAGTGATGCATCTCATAAAGGACTAGGTTGTGTGCTTATGCAAAATGGCAGAGTTATTGTGTATGCATCACGTCAATTAAAAGATTACGAAAAGGGGTATCTGACTCATGACTTAGAGTTGGCCGCGGTGGTGTTTGCCATGAAGATTTGGAGAAATTATCTTTATGGAGAGAGGTGTGAGATATATACTAACCATAAAAGTTTGAAGTATATCTTTACACAAAAAGACTTGAACATGGATTAGAGAAGATGGTTGGAGCTGATTAAAGACTACGACTGTGAGATTTTCTATCATCCCGGAAAGGCGAATGTTGTTGCTGATGCCTTAAGTATAAAGGGACGGGAGAGGTTAATGTTGTTTACTGCTCAGGAGAAGCTAGTGTCGAAAATTGCTAAGATGGAGTTGGAAATTAGATATCCGACAAAAACCGATGAAAAGTTGTTCCAGATAGAAAACGATTCATCGTTGATAAATAAAGTGAAGAATGCACAACTTTAGGATGAAGAATGCGAAAAGATAAAACAAAAAGTATCTGAAGGTGAAGAAAACAAATTCAAAATCGATTTGGAAGGGTTACTTCGATTCGAAGGGAGAATTTGGGTTCCGCCAGTACCGGAAGTTAAAGAGGAATTTCTGAGTGAAGCTCACAACTCAAGATATTCGATTCACCCTGGAAGTATGAAAATGTACCAGGATCTTAGACATCATTTTTGGTGGCCGAATATAAAGAAGGATGTGGCTGAATGTGTGGCGAAGTGTTTAACGTGTCAGAAAGTCAAAGCTGAGCATCAAAGGCCAAGCGGATTATTACAACCGTTGGAGATACCAAAATGGAAATGGGAGCATATCACAATGGATTTTGTGGTAGGTCTTCCAACGACCCAACAAGGTTACGATGCCATTTGGGTGATTGTCGATCGATTGATGAAGTCGGCTCACTTTTTGCCAATCAAGATTAGATTTACCCTAGATCGGTTAGCAAAACTATACGTGAAGGAAATTGTGTCAAGACACAGTGTACTTGTGTCCATTGTGTCAGACAGAGATCCACGTTTCACATCTAATTTCTGGAAACGATTACAAGAATGCTTAGGAACACAGCTGAGAATGAGCACAACGTACCATCCTCAAACCGACGGACAAAGCGAGAGAACCATCCAAATACTAGAAGATATGCTCAGAGCATATATAATGGATTTCAAAGGAAATTGGAATGACCATCTGCCATTGGTGGAATTTTCTTATAATAATAGTTATCATGCGAGTATTGGCATGCCTCCTTACGAAGCGTTATATGGCAGAAAATGCAGAACTCCGTTATGCTGGGATGAGGTAGGTGAACGTTAACTATTAGGTCCAGAATTGGTACAACAGACTGTCGAGATCATCAAAGTGATTCGAGCGAGATTAATAACTGCACGAGATAGACAGAAGAAATATGCCGATCAACATCGACAAAATAGAGAATTTGATGTCGGTAGTTATTTTTTTTGAAAGTGTCTCCCCGGAAGGGGAAAATTTGATTTGGTAAGAAGGGGAAATTAAGCCCTAGATTTATAAGACCTTTTGAAGTACTTCGACGTGTGGGTGAAGTAGCGTACGAGGTAGCTTTACCTCCAGAGTTGGAGCATATTTATAATATTTTCCATGTATCGGTACTGAGGCCATATAAACCTGATTATAAACATGTTATAGATTATGAGCCATTACAATTTGAGAAAGACTTAACATATGAAGAAGTCCATGTTCAAATTATTGACAGAAAAGAGCAATTACTGAGGAATAAAGTGATACCTTCTGTTAAGATAATCTGGAGGAACCACAATGCTGAAGAAGCTACGTGGGAACTTGAAAGCGTTATGATGAAGAATTATCCTCAGTTGTTTGCTTGATCTTGTATAACGATTCTGGGGACATAATCTTGTTAAGGAAGGAAGAATGTAATGAATGAATTTTTCGAGTTGTGATTCTGGGGACATAATCTTTTTAAGGAGGGAAGGATGTAACGATCGAGAAATTAGTAATTTAATTTAAATATTTATGGAATTAAATAAATATTTTAAATAATTTATTTATGGGGAAAATAAATAATTGATGAATTGTGGTGAATTAATTTGGTAACTAAATTAATTAATGTTAATTTGAATAATGACAATTTTATCAAATGGATTTAATTTAAGGAAATAATTAAATTAAATCAATTGCTTAATATTTCAAAAAATAATTAAATTAAATGAATTGTTTAATTTAAAGGAATTAAATAAATTAAATAAAGTGATAAGTCTAATTTATTAATTAAATTGGCTATATAATTATTTATTGATTATAAGTATAATAATGATAATAAGATTTTTATTATTATTAATTTAAATTAATTAAGCTAAAGTTATTTAATTAACTAGTGTGACACATGAAAACTATATAATATAAATAATTTAGTTTGGGGGGGGGGGGAATTCTTGGTTAGCCAAACATGGCCTTGTGGCATTTGGTCTTGTGTAACTGACGTAGACGTATGATTTTTTTAACTGAAGTACGTGGACTTCAGTTTATTTACGCGTCTATTTCCTAAGGCTAGCACTCAGTTGGTTTTTATTTCACGTATTTTGCTAAGGAGGAATAACAGAGTGTTGAGAGAGCTTGGTAGAGCTTGGAAGCAAGAGAGAAAATCAGTGAAAGAGAGAGTTCTTTGTGAATTTCAGTGGTGTTGCTTGAAGGGTTGATAATTATTTTACTAATTCAAGGTATAACTTATTCCTAAATTTTCTAGTCAAAATTGTAATTGATTTAAAGTTCTCTGTAAATTGATTTTTGTTGATTTGTTGTTTCAAACGTGATTATATGATGAAGGTTGTATTGTTGAATCCGTTGTCATCATATGTGAGTATTATTTGATTTCTAAACACGTGAATTTGGGTTTATAGGAAGAAAACATATAACAATGTTTATCTTTGAGAAAATGGCTTAGAAAGTACCAATTTAAGTGATCAATTTATATGTTAAATTATAAATTGAAGCTTGTTTATGCTAGTTCATTAAGAAATGAAGATAACGTAGTTTGAACGAAGTGATTTGGTGAAAAATTGAGATGTCAGTGATGATTTTTGTGAAGAAGTTCAAAAATGGAGTTTTATATGAAAATATGGAATTTTGAGAAATTAAACTAGTTTTAGTTGATGTTAAATTGTTCTAATTGGATGTAAATGTTAGCAAACATGTTTGTAATAGTTTGTACCAATTATAGGTTTTAATTTCACTGTTTTATGGGTGAAATTCGTGTTTGTTGGGCTAAACTGCCATCGCTCATTGTCGTTTTGCCTCTGTTACGGCACTCAAATAAGCAAATTACACGCTTAGCAAGGCAAGAATCGTGGCAAATTGTAGTTAGTCCCAAGCACATTATGCGCCATCGGTTTTCTCGTAGTTGAGCACCAAGATACCAATTTGCCGGTACAAGGCAAAGGACAAACAGAGTCAAGGCTGTGCGTCTCGAGCCCAGCAAAGGTAAATGTGCTTAATTGCAGATCATGTGTAACGGTCTTGTATTAGTTTAGCATGCATGTTAAGGATACTAAAACATAAAGTGGACTATAATAACAAATTGTAAGATGTTGTAATTCAAAGTGTGAAGATTTTAAGTAATTATTTAAATAAGTTATAAAATGAAACTAAAAGTGATGTTTTCAAAAGTTGTAGATAAACGATAAGTTTTATGTTGATTAATGTGTGATTTCAGTGGCGTTAAGTATGTTAACCTAAATGGTTAGGGTTATGACCTAAATGATGGTTTAATACCCATAGTGTTGATATTCAGACAACTAATTGTTGTTGCGATTTTAATGATGTATGTAGGATAATTGGAGATTATTTTACACTTGTGTAGCTTACAAATAAGGCAAGTTCTTCAACCCTACTCTTATAATAATTGTGCAAGTTTCTAAACCTTATCTCCGTACATTTGAGCAAGTTTTTCTAACTTCATTCTTTTATTAATGAATGCAAGTTCCTAAATTTTATTGAGCAATATAATTGATTCTATTCTTATATACGATTGATTAAGCTCTAGTAACCTAATTCGTTACATCGAGCAAGTTTCACTTTTCTAATTATTATACAAAGCATATATTGTTCTAATACGTCGATTCAAATGAGATTGTTCTAACTCTTTTGAACATAGTACTTTTCATGTGTATCATGTTTATTCAGTTATATATTGTTAATATCTGATCATTGACTTTGATGGCCTTGTTCAGTTATACATTCTTTTATTAAACTTTTATTGATGGAAATTGAATAAGTGTTCTAAAATTCTAGAAACACTGATAAGCTAGTTCCAAACTAAACTTTTTTTAGTGCGGAAATTCTAAATTCAAACTGAGACGAACAACCCTAACATAGGGGATTTTGTACGTGTAACGTTTAGATGTTTGTGCACAATACATGGTATAAATGGCTGATCCCCCTAAGTACGTTAGGAAGAGTCTCAGATCGCCTAATGACAATCATAAGGTTAAGGTAATAATACCTAAATACCAAAGACATAGTTCATGGTCTTAAGACCCTCAGATATTAAAAGTTTGAACTTGTTTCTATTTCTATTCGTAGAACAAGTTCATTATTGTACAACATTCGTTGTTCATTCTCTTATGATTATTATTACTGTTCTTTATGTCAATGAGCAATTGTTTGCTCACTCTTGCAATTAAACAATGCAGCTAAAGTTGAAAGAGGTGATGAGCCATCTACTAGCAAGGGAAAGAGCAAGATGTCCAAGTGTTGAAGAATTAGTTAAAGTTTATTTAAATGTATGAAGTTATAAGACTTGTTTTATTTTATAATGTATTCCGCAAACTGATGTAATAATTTAAGGTTAGATTTGCTGGGATTGTTTATGAGATGATGTAACTCTTTAATGGGAAAAATTATTATTTAAGTTATTTAATGTTTTATCCTTTATTATGGGTAGTTAGATGTAATTATTTTGATAGTGAGCACCAAATCCTGTGGGAATGGAATACCCGGATTTGGGGGTGTCACAATAATTGCTCTTGTAAGTCCTAGTGAATTGGTGAGAATGAAAGAAGAATGAGCTTCTATTTATAGGAAAGCATAGTTTCGATAATTACACGTTTTGGGGCTCAAAATATTACAGTATAATACCTTCATCTTTTCCTTTATTTTTAATTTAGTCCTGCAAGTATTATCAAACTTGCACCACCTCCCCTAATAGTACATCATGTGAATCAATAGTACAATCATGTGAATCAATAGTTCTAGACATGTGAAAAAAATAATTACATTATAATACCTTCATCTGTACCTCCATTTTTAATTTAGTCATGCAAGTATTATCAATCTTGCACCACCTCCCCTAATAGTACATACATATGAATCAATAATACACACATGTGAACAAATAGTTATAAACATGTGAATTAATAGCAATTAATTGCTCATTTATTAGATTAATTATCGATTAGTCAATATAACCTCCAGACATCAATTATTATCGGAATAGATGTCGATTTCCACTAACACTAATAATCCCAACACAATGGAAATATCAATTTCTTCTTTAATTAACACAAACTTATTCATCATTAATATTATAACTCACAATATTTAACAACTAGATCATTCCTAGGAAAGAGGGGGCTTTTCGATAAAAATTTCTCCATATTGGCGCGCAATTAGGTGACCAAACTTCTCCTTGACAAAACTTTCTAAACATTGTCAATATTGCAAATAATAATATGAATAATTTTGTCGTCTCAATTATTGATTTAATAATAATAAATATTATGCAGATGATAATGTGACAATAATTGAATCAATAATATGAGAGATATTATGCAGCAATTACTATAGCAATAATTGAATATAACTGAGTGACTTCTCACGTAAGCATCAATAATAAATACCGTGTGTTACTATGCAACCACGCGTATTACTGTACTTTTACCACCGAGTAGTTCAACAGTTTAACGGTAAAACTTTCGCCGTTATTTTTATAAAAAGATAATTCTGTCATTTTCTAACTACGACAATACTTCCGTTATGGGGTCCACCAATGATTGTGCCATCGTACGAATATTCCCTGTCACAACGTATAATTTATACCAACTTACTTACTTTGCAAAACTTTCAAATATCACCCTTAAATTTAACTTTTATCAATTTAACCATTTACTAAATAAAATAATAATTATAAAAAAATTGAATACTTTCATTTCATAAAATTCGGGGTCTTACAATCTCCCCTCCTTCTGAAATTTCGCCCTCGAAATTTACGTACGTACCTGGTATGTCGAGGAGATGATGATACCTCATCAGATTCTAACTCTTGAGGTATAACCTTTGAGCTTAGAATATATTCATTTTTATCCAATATGTTAACATGTATCTCCTCATACGTTAAATCTTCTGTTATCTCGTCTAGTTCTAATTCAATAATGTGGTTCGGGTCATCCACATATTTACGTAGCATCGATACGTGAAAAATGTTATGAACGCGCGACATACTTGGCGGTAAAACGAGTCTATAGGCCACAGTTCCTACTCGATCGAGGATTTCGAATGGCCCAATTAAATCGAGGGTTGAGATTTACTCTCTTCGTCGATTCTTGCTTCTAGAATAACGCCCTCTTGAACATTCTTCTTCACATTCATCAGCTCCGAGTGTGTAGCTTGAGCGGTTTTAAATTTATCGATTAACGTCAATTTTACTCGTAGTATTTGACATCATCACGTGGGTCCCTAGAGTCTTTGACTCCATCTTTATCATTTGTAAGTCATACGAAATGGGTCTTTATGTTAACGACATCGCACTCATAAACACATACGATTTTCTACTCAATGCGTCAGCTACCACGTACTCTTTTTCCACTATAATAATGTATGGTTTGGTCGTAATCTTCAACAGCTCGAGCCAACGTCTTTGGCGCATGATACATTCATTTTAGGTGAAGAAATATTTGAGGGTTTTGTACCGGTTCAAGGTCGATACAAAATTTGATTTCACGCTCTAGGGTAGGCTAGGAAGTTCTTCAGGGAATACGTCAGGAAATTTATTAACAATAGAAATATCATTCAAATCTGATGTATTTTTGTTTAAATCAGTGACATGGGCTAAGAAAGCTTGACATCTATTTTTCAATAAACGAATAGCTTTATGGCTTGATATGAAAGTGATTGACTTTAGTGGTTTGGTTGCTTGAATTCGCATAATAGGTTGGTTAGGAATATCAAAGCTAACAACCTTACGAAAACAATCGATTTTAGCATGATGAGTAGTTAACCAATCAATCCCTAAAATCACATCAAATACAAGTATTTTCAAAGAGATAAGATCGACAGGTAACGTGCGTTTACCGATTTGAATCAAACAAGACTTATAAACCGTTGAGGTAACGAAGGTTTTTCTCAATGGAGTTTCAACTGATAAGTCAAAGTCTAATTTCTCCGGAGTCAAATTTAAACGTTGAGCACAAGTAGGAGAAATAAAATAATGAGTAGAACCGATATCAAATAAGGTATAGACATCGTTAGAGTTTATGATTAACTTACCCGTAATAACTTCGTTCGAGTTACTCACTTTTTGAGAAGTCACGAAAAACTCTCTTCTTGAAACCACTGACTTTGTTTTGTCCATATCCGCCTTTGGTGTCACCGTCCCAACTGGACTTGCTACATGACAAAATTAAGCTATGTGACCGTCTTTTCCACAACTAAAACATACCTTGGAAGGCTGTAAACAGTTTGGACTTATGTGTCCCTCCTCTCCGCATCTGTAGCATCTAACTTGCGGTCGTTCTCCTCCCCTAGAATTTGTTGCTGGTGCTAGTGCTACTGCCGACGTCTTCTCATCATCGTTAAATCTTCACTTCTTGAATTTTCCACTTGAATCATTTCTTCTATTATCTTGGCCATGATTACCACCAAAGTGGTTACCATTTCTAGCATGATAATTTTCTCCACGATGGTTATCATTATTTCGATGACCGTTGCCATTGGTACGATTATTATCGTGTTGTTGCTCGTTATCTTTTGGTTAGGATGAATCATTATCGCGCTCCAATAACTGAGCCCTATTCACTACATCTGAATACAAACATAATTTGTGAGAAATGAGGTATTGACGTATTTCGGGTCTCAAACCTCGCAGAAACATTCACGTCATTCTCTCCTCATTATCAACCAAATGGGATGCGAACCGGGACAACTTGACAAACTTAGCCGCATACTGCGACACGGTCATATTATTTTGCTCCAACTTGATAAACTCCACCTCCTTCATCTGACGAATACTTTCGGGAAAGTACTTGTCGTTGAACAGTTCTTGGAACTTCTCCCAAGACAAATTTAGTGCGGCAGGCTGAGTACGTTTTACTGATTCCCACCAGTAATTTTCCTCTCATCGCAACATGAAGGTGGCAAAGGGAATCTTTTGCTCCTCGTAGCATCCCAAGACATCAAATATCTTGGTGATCTTCTTTATCCACGTCTCCGCCTTAAGTGGTTCTGGCTCTCCCAAAAACTCCGGTGGCCCTAGCTCTTTGAGCTGCTTAGCGGTGACCAGCCGAGAGTTGCCAATGTTTCCACCTGTATTTTGAACAGGAGTCTCTCTCACCTGATGTTGCATGAATTGTATAAAGCCTCTGAACATCCCATCGTTTATCATTTGATCGGTGTTGTTGTTTACCTGAGGATTATTGTCTTCCTGTTGCACATTATCTTTGGTATTGATCTGTTGACAGTTGTGAATTCTATTGACCAGTCCTTCAATTTGTACTATTCACAATTTATCTATCTATGTGGTAAATTCAAATCATGATATCTGGTCAATACTTATAATGAATTTGTTTCATTGAGTTAAGCTTATTAAATGCATTAAACAATATTTCTTATCTAAAACTATTATTTTCTCAATATCTTGGGAATGTGTTACACAGTGCAAAGTATGGTGATTTTACTTGCAAATCTTTCTTTACATTTAGTGCTAATCAACATTTCCACATGCATTCAAGGCATATAATTTAAAATTGATGAACAACTACTTGTCAATGCATTAAAATTAAGACCATCCATGTTAGACCTACTAAGATCAAATAAATTTGTTTCTGTTGCCTCCTTTTTAGTCTTAACAAAAGGACTCTAACTCATGCAAGCATACATGGGTCAACAAGTAGTACAGAGTAAGAACGGCATCGATCCACGGAGAAAGGTTTTAAAATTAAACTATCATACACCAATTGTCTTAAATGAATAATCCATAATTATGTTTAATTTATATTCAATTAATGAATAAAAACACAAGACTAATTTAAAGAAATCAAATTTGGAAATAATGGGATTCTAACTTTATTTCATATTTCATCTAAATATTACCATCATGCACAATTATATATTTATCATGGACATTTAGATAAGAGCACAAAATTAGACATAATCATTTTTCAATGAATTATGACTTGTTTACATAACATCCACAATTCGATAACATCCACGAAAGTAGACATAATCATTTCGAATTATGACACTTATGCAAGATGTTGTCGTCTCTTTGTTCTTGATTTAGTCGTTCCACAGGGAAAGTTGTTTAATTTAAACCACTATGCATCAATTAAATCACTATATTTTATATGCTTAAATTAATAATTATAATTGTGAATTACTCTAATTGCAAATAACGACTAAATCAAGAATAATAAGGTAATGAATCAAATCTGGAAATAATGGGATCCTAACTTCATTTAATACTTCATCTAATTAACTCCATCATGCAAGATTGTTTGCATATCACAGAAAAGTAGTCAAGAGCACTAATATAGACAGCCATTTTTCAATGTACTATGACCTACTTACACAGTATCTACATGCGATAGACACCATGTGATCATCAATATAACCAAAATCACTATATGTCTATGCGAATTGCAACCATATTGAATTTAAGCACAAACCTTTATTTTAACTCATACGGTGAAACAGTATATGTCTATCTGGTTCACGAAATACAAAGCTATGCAAAACAACCCTATATATGCATGCTATCATGATTACAATCCATACTCTCATGTTATTTTTCAATTCCATACAAGTACTGAAAACGAATGGTGATCAAGCATTCATGCATGCAAACCAACCATGATAGAAATTCCTTATGATATGTAAAACAATCCAGCACTCAAACAATCAATTAAACTACATATTAAAATTCGTTAGAATCCCATAATGGAGTTTAGTTAATGGCTGAACCAAAAACCATTATGGGATCAAAGCAATACATGGACAATAAACAAATAATTGAAAGATAAGGGATAGAATTGATCAAACCAAATTGTTGATTATAATCCAATAGTAACGTTCAATTCCACATTAAAATCCAACAAAGAACAATAGTTTTCCAAAGTGATTGAAATCCAACAGAAGAAGTAGAAAAATATAGAGATTATGCTTCTTTCTCCGATGGAACTCTCTCAAAGTGTAAACCCTAGTTACCAATATGAAAAACACGTAAAACTACTCAATGATACGTCTGACACCAGTCAGAATTGTTTTCAATTAATTACAACCCTTAAAATTAAAAATTAAAATAAAACATTTCAAGAAGATCGATCATATCAGCGTGCCAAGCGCCTCCTCCTTTCAGATTCTTCGCGGCAAGCGTGTGTCAAGATTGTCCAATCGGGTGATCGCATGCGCAAGGCCCTCAAGCTCTATAACTGCGCGGCGCAAGGCAGCCTGCGCAGTGTTGATTCTGGTTTTACTGTTGCTACTGTTTCTATCCTGTTGCTCAGTCTTTTGTCCACCAACGCTTGGTTTCTCTGCTCCACTCGATCTCATGTTGTGCCTTCATTGATCATATGCCATCTACTATCGCCAAATTATGACATATCCTACACTTTTACACTAAAGGGAGTTCTAAGTACATGCAATGCAAAATAAACAAAATGCAACTAAAAACACACTAAAATGTACTTAAGATAGGCGTAGTTCGCGTGAATTGATATCCGATAAGTAGGTATAAAACCCACTTATTATGCTCATTCCTTTGCTCGTCACTTTGTTCTGCGGCTGCCATATTAGATGTTGTAGTCTCTAACTCTGCTTGTATATTTCTACGTGCTCTAGATTTCCAACCCCTACCGTTGATGTTATCCTGTAAAGGTTTTAACTCGGACAAGATTAGAATTGCCTAAGTCATACAATTTAGCTTAAAATTGGTGATAATAATAATAAAATTAAATGCCTCTCCCTGGCAGCGGTGCCAAAAACTTGTTGTCTCCTTTTTAGTCTTACCAAAAGGACTCTAACTCATGCAAGTATACATGGGTCAACAAGTAGTACAGAGTAAGAATAGTATCGATCCACGGAGAAAGATTTTAAAATTAAACTATCATAAACCAATTGTATCACTATTTTTATATGCTTAAACGAATAATCCACAATTATGTTTAATTTATATTCAATTAATGAATAAAAACACAAGACTAATATAATGAAATCAAATTTGAAAATAATGGGATTCTAACTTAATTTAATATTTCATCTAAATATTACCATCATGCACAATTATACATTTATCATGAACAATTAGCTAAGAGCACAAAAGTAGACAATCATTTTTCAGTGAATTATGACCTGTTTACATTGAAAGTAGTATGCACACAAGCCAATCATGTTTGATGATAAAGCATATACTTTGTAACAATCTTATTCATTTATTAATAAAAAGTATTAATTTATTAAAGGCTTTTAATTATCTATATGATGCTGTTTTATAATATGTGATAAACCCATAGTTTTAAGCAATGCTTTTAGAATAATGATGATGATCATTCTAATGAGATCTAAATTCATAGAAAGCTTAAAACTAAAATAGTTCCCAATCGTTGGATTACTAAATTGGGGATTAGTAAATCCGGATAGATTGGTACATACGTTGCTTGCTCATTGGATGAGGATGATTGATCTCATGATCATTTGTGTGGAGACACTAAAGCAAGTATGTAGGTGCTTATTAGAGAATAAGTTCATCGAACGTGGCTCGCTAAGGAATACCTAATGGAGTTTTATTTGCTCGTCATTAGAATTTCGTAGTGATAAGTAAGACAAGTGATCCTTGGACTTGAGATCATCATAGTATCTTGTGTATGATGAGTTATACTTTGACTTATTCCTTAAGACCCTTAGGGTATATCAAAGGGTATGCTTGGGTATAATAAGTTGTATATGAAGATAATGTATGATCAATAAAGAATCTACCACTTTATTAAAAGAAGAGAAATGTCCTATGTGATTCGATAAATGACAACCCAAAGAGTCCTTGGTTAAGGCGTAATGAAATTAGAAAGGAGTTTCTAATTTGCATTATTTTGAGTTAATGCATTTAAGAGTCGAAATACATATAATTAAATAAAATAAGACTTTGATGTAATTCCATGTCTTATATTTAATTGGGACATCAGTATGGTGGAAGGATTGAATCAGACGGTAACTATTTACTCAAAGGTTCTTTTATGATTAATGTTGAAATCTATATTATCCGAAAAGTCGTTGATCGCTAGGGAGGCTTATCCCTATTGTAGAATAAATATTATTTATTTAAATAAATTAATTATTTAATTTATTTATTTAAATAAGATTAGAATTGTTCTAATTGATTATTCATAAACGGTTTAATATGGAGAACCTAAAAGGTCACACCATAAAAGGAAGAATAATTATTTAAGAAGTTAATGGCATAATCGTAATAATATAAAGTTAAGTATATTTAATTTAATCTATGGTGATAGAATAAATTAAATAGCTTAATATTTATTATTTAATATTTTAAAATATTAAATATAAATTAATAAGAGGAGTCTTATTAATATTATTACAATTATTATTATTTTAATTTCTAAAAGAGTTTAGGAATTAATTTAATATAAGTACTCTCATTTATTCCTAATAGGATTAGGAGAGAAAATTAGTTAAAGGAGTTTAATTAATTATCCCTAATAAGATTAGGGAGCTTAATTAATTAAAAGAATTTAATTAATTAAATAAAACCCAATTCCTTAATTGTTAAGGTGGGTTGCCCACATCTATAAATAAGAGGAGTCTTATTATGGGTGAGGGGTTTTGTTGACTTTTACTAGTACGTAATATTTCCAATTTGTTGGAGAGTACGCCCTTTCTATAGAGATAGAAAACTAGGGTTGAGCCAATACACCATCTTCTTGAATTCTTTATTTTCCTTGGTGGATCACCTCAGAGGCCAAACGCTTGGGTGGCTAACGCCGATCTAAGGAAGGAACCAAACCCGGTGGATTCAAGTTGAACGCGAAAAGGATTCGAGGTGAACTTGTACACGAGGAAGCTCGATCTTCAAGGGTATGATTCTTATTCATCTTTTTCGCTTAATTAATAATTATGCATAAAGGGTGATCCGTATATGGTTTGTAAAAATTTTAAAACTCTGATTTTACACGTTTCCACTTTAATTTTTCAATTTTATTGCGTTCATGAATATTACAAACCTAACAGAACATCCACATTACGATAGAAATCATGTAATCGACAATAATGCCAAAATCACTATATTCCTATGTGAAATTGTAACAATATTGAATTGAAGCACAAACTCTTATACTACTACACACGGTGAAACAATATATTTCTATCTGGTTCATGAAATATAAAGCTAAATATTTCAGCCTCATAAACGCATGCTATCATGATTACAACCATGCTCACATGTCATTTTTCAATTCTATATAAGCATATAAAATGAATGATGATCAAACATTCATGCAATCCAATCGACCATAACAAAATTTCCAATGATAAATGAAAAATCAAGCATTCAGCAACTAATTATAGACTACATATCAAAATCCGTTAGAATCCCATAATGGAAGTTGGTTCATTTCTGAACCAAAAGCCATTATGGGATTATAGTAACACATGGAAAATAAATAATGTAATTCAAAGAGAAGATAGAATTGATCAAACCCAATTGCAGATTATGTTCCAAAGTGTTGTTTTAATCTCCAATAATTTCCAGCAAAATGAAATGAGTTATTGTTCAAATGACTGAATTCCAAAAGAAGATGAAGAAAATCTTCAGTTTATGCTCAAATCCTCATTTGAAATTAGTTCAAAGCTACTAACCCTAATTACCTTAATGAAAAACTAATAAAAACCAATATAACCACGTCTGTTACCAACCAGAATAGTTTTAGATAAGACCACTCTCAAATTTCAAATTCAAAAACATAAGTCAAATAACAACTTCAGATAACGCACATGCACAAGGTGATCGATAGAAAGCAAAATGGCATGGCTGCGCGACATCTAACTTATTGTTCGGCTTGCATGACGCTGCGATGTACTTTTAGCCTCTGTCTGCATATAGCTCGGGAGCGCGAAGAATACTTTGTTAGCAAAGCGCTGGCCAAGAAGAATACTTTTTAAGGCGTGGCAACCGTACGCTTCGTCTCGCTACATATCGCTATCTCATTGTTTGTTGCTTCCTCCATCATCGCTTCGGTTCCTTATCTACACTCGTTTCATGTGCCATGCCTTCGCTAGTCTCATACCACCTACCGATGCCGAACTATGGCATTTCCTGCATTTTCATATCATAGGAGTTCTAATTACAAGTAATGCAAAATAAACACAACATGCAATTAAAAACATATTAAAATCTACTTGAGATGAGCATAATTCTCGTGAATTGATATTCAAATAGTAGGTATAAAACCTACTTATCAGTTTCTCCCATACATTACTCAATGACTGCATGCATGCAATTCAAACATAATTTGGCTATTGTTACTGAACAACATTGTCATTTGATTTTCCAATTAATGTGGGTTTGGAATTCTTAACTACTTAATCTTAATTTTTGGGAAAAATAGTAAGAAAAAATTTCATGCCAGTTAGGGAGGATAAAGGTTAATGCCAGTTAGATTACTCAATGACTGCATGCATGCAATTCAAGCATAAGGTGTGTTTTACATGAGTTTATGACATACAACCTAGTTTATTTCATTCTTACATCCTTTTGAACATTGTTTTCATCATGACTGCACGGGATTTGGTTTTCTTATGGCTTCTATCTTTCTTATTTCTTGGAATTGATCTTCTTCCTCATAATTTCAAATGATTCCAAACAGTAATATTGTGTCACTTAAATCTTCCTCCAAGACCTCTAGTTTCCGTCAAAACATATAATCATGATCATATTGAAACTCATATCAATATGATTTCTCAACTAGAAACTCTTAGTACAATGAATCAACTAATGTTTCATGTCATTTGATTTTCCAATTAATGTGGGTTTAGAATTCTTAACTGCCCAATCTCAATTTTTGGGAAAAATAGTAAGAAAAAATTTCATGCCAGTTAGGGAGGCTAAAGGTTTATGCCAGTTAGATTACTCAATGACTGCTAAAGGTTTATGCCAGTTAGATTACTCAATGATTGCATGCATGCAATTCAAGCATAAGGTGTGTTTTACATGAGTTTATGACATATAACCTAGTTTATTTCATTCTTACATCCTTTGAACATTGTTTTTATCATGACTGCATGGGATTTGGTTTTCTTCCGCTTCTATCTTTCACATTTCTTGAATTGATCTTCTTCCTCATAATTTCAAATGATTCCAAAAAAGTAATATTGTGTCACTTAAATCTTCCTCCAAGACCTCTAGTTTCCTTCAAAAATATAATCATGATCATATTGAAACTCACATCAATATGATTTCTCAACCGAAACTCTTAGTACAATGAATCAACTAATGTTTCAAAATCAAAGAGGTATAATGCTTAAAATTAAAGAAATGCAACACACCATTCTCCACCTCAAAGAAATGATACATCTTCTCGTTAGAAAGTCAACAATTGCATGTTCCCCCATATCATTTCTTTTCAAGCACAAGTAATCTTTGTTGGGACACCTGGTAACATCTCCTCCATCTCTCTTTCTCCTCTCAAAATGGAATTCTCACCTCTTCACTTAGAGGAGTACTACTTGACTAACTATTAGGACATGTATCACTTATATATATATATATATATATATATATATATATATATATATATATATATATATATATATATATATATAAATAATTTACTAACCATGTGTGTCATCATATTTGCTTTATTATCTACAGAGAATCTTCTTCTAACTTTTGCTTTCCCTCTTTTTATAATAACAAGGGGAGAAGAAAAATATTATATGTCAAACCTGTCGTATATATTGCCATGTGATGTGAACTTATAAACCGCCATGTGAAGTCAACTTATATATCGCCATGTGATATAAACTATTATAGATTGTGATCTCGCTATAATACTTCCATATGATATAAACCGCCATGCGATGTTTATATAAACCGATAGATCGTTAATGATGGATTATTGAAAATTTAATTTTTTTTTGCATAAATTAAGGTGGAGTCTTTATGGTAAATATTTTTATTTATTATCATAATTAAAAAGGGAGAGATTGATAGATCTTTATTTTTAGAAAATATTTTGATGTTAATAATAATTAGGAAAAAGATTTATTAAAGGTTAGAATCCTCTCCATAGGATATATATATATATATATATATATATATATATACACCATTAGGGGGCGGAAAGGAGATTACAGATGATTTAAAATGAAATGAGAAGAGCAGGTGTGCATACAATTACAATTACTGAAATAAATTTCTATTTATGATTCAAAGATTACAGATGATTATAACTTACAAGTTTACTAAAATAAGAACATTAGATGAAGTGGGGTTGAGTAGGCTTAATCAGCGGTTGAGGTTTTGATTTCGATATTGAATATATTAAAGGTAGTAATAACTCAGTTCCAGATTTTCTCACCCGTGAATTTATTAACACAGGTACTATTATAGCATTATGAGTTTACGAGGAGGTTCATCTTCTCGTGGTCATGGCCGCCTTGCCGGTCCAGTTAATCAATCAAACGGAACTGTTGTTCCTCATCCAGTTACCCAAACCCACAATAAATTTTAGGTGCTTGGAACAGTCCCCAAGCCCTACTCCTCAGTTCTCTCTAGTCAGCCCAAACGTTTCGATATTTTTGCTAGTCAAACCCCTGCTACTTCAACAAAATCTAGTCATCAAATGTCTAACTATCGTCAAATCTTGATCAACACTTATTTCATATCGAGTTACAAATGAAACCTAAAATGACCCAATTCGATTAAATTTGCCCAAGATTTTCCCTCTTTGGATGGCATTTTCTTCCTTTAGCTCCTTATAAATCCTTAGTGTATTATAGGGACATTCTTATTGAAAGCAGAGGGTCTTTATTAAACAATTTATGCCAGCGATGATAAATCCAAGCTTCTTTTATCATTCGATTTGTATATTAAGCAAGTTCTTAATGCTGTCGATTGGGGTAATCATCCTTCCGATCTCAAGTCACTCTCTAATCACACTAGCTCTTTCTCGCTATTATGATTATATTGAGGCTTGGCATAAAATTATGCTTCATCAAATGAAGATCATAGTCATTCGTGGTTTTTCGGTTTGACCACAAATTCAAGAGTCGATTTCCCAAATGGTTTATCCTTTGGTGGACAAATGCAGTTTGTGCCATGATATATTCCCCAAACCTCTCCTTGCCCGGTTAGAACATTTTTGTCATTATAGTAATTATCATTCAAAATATGAGGAAATTCCAGTCTTCCTTATATTCTGTAGTAAATACAAAATCCCTTGGATTCAGAAATGGAAATATATCATTTCAGCTACCCAAGAAGTCACAGTATTTTAGTCTCCGTCGTTCATAGGAATTAGGACTGCTCAGACTTACCTTTCCTCTATTTCTTGCGTCTCACGCCGTTTTTTCATTAAATGGTGGGATAAATTTGGTGTTGATAGAATAGTTGGCCAAGTTCAGAAAGAATTTCCGCCTTCTCCTCTATTGACTCCTCTTGTTAACACCCTTGAGTCACTCTGACCTCTGTATTTGCATCTCCCAAATAATCGGTCATAAAACTCCGATAAGTCGAAAAAGAAAATCAGTTGTTTCCACCGATTACGATGAAGTTACTAATGTTTCTAGTTACTCTAATTCTCAATTAAGGCATCTTCTGAGATGCTATTCATTTGAGACTTGATCGATTCATGAAGAGTTTGATTGAAGCTTCTTCTCGGTCAAAACTTCTAGTCAAGAGCTTGGAGACGAAGGTAATTGTGATCCTTATGGCACAATCAGTCTTCAAGATGCCCAAGATCCATTTTCTTTCCTGCAGTAATCAATCAAAGTGTAATGTGACATCGGACATGACCTCTGTCACCAATTTCAATCGGCCGATTACTGCTCCGGTAGCCTAAGTCAAACCCGACACACTTTGCCGTGCCTGTCAATTGACATCTTTGCTTTTTTCACGGTGACAACAATCATTCAAGCATCGGCCCCATGGGCGCATTAGTCGAAGACATACTTTTTCACCCAAAGCGAGATTCTTTCCTTTTACTGTACTTTTACTTTAGTAAAATATTTTCACACCTTTTACTTTAGAAAATGTTTCTTACTCTTACTTTACCCAGGTTGTTGTAATAATGACATTGTAATAGTTCGTTTTCCTTGTTCTACATAAAGGAATTTGATTCATTTGGTTAAGGCGGATTTAGAAGACTTTGGAGTTCCTTCTCTGATAAATCTTTAGCCTCAACCGCTGATTAAGCCTACTCAACCCCACTACATCTAATGTTCTTATTGTAGCGGAAAGGAGATTACAGATGATTTAAAATGAAATGAGAAGAGCAGGTGCGCATACAATTACAATTACTGAAATAAATTTCTATTTATGATTCAAAGATTACAGATGATTATAACATACAAGTTTACTAAAATAAGAACATTAGATGAAGTGGGGTTGAGTAGGCTTAATCAGCGGTTGAGGCTAAAGATTTATCAGAGAAGGAACTCTGAGTCTTTTTAAGTCTGCCTTAACCAAATGAATCCGAATTCCTTTTATAGAACAAGGAAAATGAACTATTACAATGTCATTATTACAACAACTGGGGTAAAGTAAAAGTAAGAAACATTTTACTAAAGTAAAAGTATAGGTGAAAATATTTTACTAAAGTAAAAGTACAGGTAAAAAGGAAAAGAATCTGCTTTCAGTGGAAAAGCAGATGTCTTCTTTTGACTAATGTGGCCATGGGGCCAGATGCTTGAATGATTGTCATCGAAAAAAAAAGGTAAGATGTCACGATTAGCCGCCAGAAAGTGTGCCGGTCGACTTAGGTCACGGAGGAGCAAAGTCAGGCGATCGAGGTCGGTGACATGAGGTCACGAGCAAAAAGCCGATGTCACATCACACTTTGATTGATTACCGCAGAAAGAAAATGGATCTCGAGCATCTTGAAGACCGATCAGGCCGTAAGGATCACAATTACCTTCGCCTCCAAGCTCTCGACTAGAAGTTTTTTGGATCGAGAAGAAGCCTCGCGCACTCTTCATGTAATCGATCAAGTCTCAAATGAATAAAGATCTCGCAAGACGCCTTTAATTGAGAATTAGAGTAACTAGAAACATTAGTAACTTCATCGTAATTCCAGAGGAACAAATCGATTTTTCTTTTCGATTTATCATTGTTTTACCGATCGATTTATCGGGAGATGCAACGCAGAGGTCAGAGTGATCAAGGGTGTTAATGTGGAGGAGTCAATAGAGAGAAGGCGGAAATTCTTTCCTAACTTGGCCAACTATTCTATCAACACCTAATTTATCCCACCATTTAATGAAAAACACAGAGACGCAAGAAATAGGGGAAAGGTAAGTCCGAGCAAATTCTAATTCCTATGGACGACTGAGACTCAAATATCGTGATTTCTGGGTAGTCAAACGATATATTGCCATTTCGTAATCCAAGAATTTTCAGATTTACTACGTAATATAAGGAAGACCGAATTTCTTATATTTTGAATGATAATTACTATAATGACAAAATGTTCTAACCGGGCAAGGAGAGGTTTGGGGAATATATCATGGCACAAACCGTATTCTTGTCCACCAAAGGATAAACCATTTGGGAAATCGACTTTTGAATTTGTGGTCAAACCGAAAAAACCATTTAATGACTATGATCTTCATTTTGATGAAGCATAATTTTATGCCAAGCCTCAATATAATCATAATAAAAAAAGAGCTAGTGTGATTAGAGAGTGACTCGAGATCTAAGGATGACTACCCCAATTGGACAAATTGAGAACTTGCTTAATATACAAACTAATGATAAAGAAGCTTCGATTTATCATCGCTGGCATAAATTGGTTTAATAAAGACCGACTGCTTTCAATAAGAATGTCCCTATAATACACTAAGGATTTATAAGGAGCTAAAGGAAGAAAATGCCATCCAAAGAGGGAAAATACCGGGCAACTAACCGAATCGGGTCATTTTAGGTTTCATTTGTAACTCGATATGAAATAAGTGTTGATCAAGATTTGACGATAGTCGACATTTGATGACTAGATTTTGTTGAAGTAGCAGGGTTTGACTAGTGAAAATATCGAAAAGGTTTGGGTCGATTTAGAGAGAATCGAAGAGTAGGGCTTGGGGACCGCTCCAAACACTTGAAATTTATGTGGGTTTGGGTAATCGGATGAGGAACAACAGCCTTTTGATTGATTAATCGGACCTACAGAATGCCATGACCACGGTAGAAGATGAACCTCCTCGCACACTCATAATGTCGTAATAAGACTCTTTGTTAATAAATTCACGAAGTGAGAAAATCTCGAATCGAAGTTGTTACTACCTTTAATATATTCAATATCGAAATCAAAAATACTTAAGATTGCTTGCCATCTAGCTTAATGAATGCTTAGAGGCTTACATTCTCAACATCTTTTTCAAGGATAAATTTTGTCGACTTGCAATCTATTCTAACTAGGAATTTTTGATTCAATAAATCTCTCTCAAATTTTTTAATACATAAAACTAATGATAAAATTTCTTTTTAATAAGATCGTATTTTAACCGTAGGATTCCATGCGCTAGAATGGAAACGAACAATTTGTTCATCGTAAGTAGGAGTTAACTTTTGTTTGAGTATGCCACCCAATCCAATGTCGAGGCATCGTGTTCAACTATTTGAAAAAGTCAATCATTTGAAATTCCAAGGTGGCAAAACCTTAACATATTTTTTAACTTTTGGACGATGTAAGTATGAATGTCACCCAAGGAGGAGGATTACTTTTTAAGCTAACCGAAAGAGAGGCTTACAAATCTTCCCGAGGTCCTCAAAACTTGCCAATATAATCGAAGCTAGCCAAGAATCCTCTATAGCCGAAGTTTTGTCGGTAATCTTATCCGGGAACCTATTTACGAATTAAATAGCTCTGTCAATTGGCCGCGTGAGTCCATGATAGAGGATTAATCCGAGAAACCTGACTTTAGTCAGAAATAGACTACATTTGGAAGGAGAAAGAACAAGAACATTGGTTTTAACTGTTCTGAAGAACGAATTTAAATGTTTAATATGCTCTTCAATAGTCTTGGAGAATACAAGGATATCGTCGATGTAAACAATGATCAAATGACTGAAAGGATTCAAAATATTATTAAGAATATTTTGCAATTCATTGGGTGCATTTTTAAGTCCAAATGACTGAACATTCTATTCGTAGTGTCCGAACGGAGTGGTAAATGCAGTTTTGTATTTATCATCTGGATGAATAGCAACTTGCCAGAATCCTGACTTAAGGTCAAATTTACTAAATATAGTAGAGACACTTAACCTACCAAGGAGATCATCCTTGTTGGGCAAAGGGTACCTAATCCATTCTAGTACTTTTGTTTAACGGTTTATAATTAATGACTCAATCGAGGGACACCTCTTTCTTTCTCTCTTTCATTATTAACATAGAAAGTCGGGCAAGACCATGGTGAGTTTCATCGTGTCTAATTAAACCTTTACTAAGAAGATCATTAATTTCTTTTTTACATAACTCCATTTGTTCATGACTCATTTGAATAGGTTCAGCTTTTAGTGGGAATTAAATGTTCTTTAAATTCCTTAGATATGATAACCTAACTGTGTGCTTCTTCCTATGCCAAAAGCATCGGGAGAATCGTAACATAAGTTTTTTAATAAATAATCTTTTAATTCTTTTTATCTTTTCTTCGACTCTTTTACTCTTAAGTTGTTCTTCAACTCACGATACCTAACTTCTTCTTTAAGGAAATTTAGGTTGGTAACTTTGCAATTTAATGTATTTAATGATTTAGAAATTGATTCTTCTCGAATAAATTATAAATCTCTTTCTTTTGGTTTGATTAAGAATTTAAATGTAATCTTTTTTCCTAAATGTTCGCAACTTAAACCTTTATTACTAGTAGTAAATGGGTATAATAAATAGATAAATGGTAAACCTAAAATGATTTTGTCAAGAAGATTGCTAACTAAGACAAATGAGGTCTTAAAACACATACCGCCTCGACAAATATGTACATTAGTTAATTTATATTTTATTTCCATTTGATCGCCATTTTGTCAATTTAGTTTTTCACTAGTCTTCTTATAATATCGCATTGGGGATAATACCTTCTGAATACGCTCAAATCAGCACCAAGATCAACTAACAAGGTGGAGTCGCATTAAGAGAACGCTTTTATCGATAACTAAATTAATAGAGATATACCATTTTGAATAGTAATATCTTTAATTTTTTAAGGAGAGACCTTGAATAAAGAGATCGTAATCTTTATCACCGAAGATTCTAGTTCATCGCGACTCTCATCACTGTAAGAAGAATCATGAACTTGAAGATCCGATTTTTATCATCAATCTCTTTTCTTAAGTTAGAAATATCTAATTTTAAGTTAGAAATTTCTTTCTTAAGTTTATTAACTTCTTCGATTTAATTCAGGAAGGTAATTTCTTTTACCGAGACTTAAATCTTTCAAAAGTTTTATCGAGACCTAAAATTGGTTTTTTTTCGCTCTAAGAACCTTATCAATGATTTTTTTTATCTTTGGTTAACAAATCTTTTAATTGCTTCAAATAATCGAAGTTTTTAATTCAGTGGTCATTTATTTTACTGATTAAATCAACTAATAAAGAACTTTCTTCTTCTTCTTTTGTAATTAAACTAACTCTTTTACAACAATTTTTATTGCAATTTTCTGTACATATAGTGACTTCATTTTCACTATCAGATTCATCGTTAGATGTATTATTACTAGAAGATTTTGGAATATCAGAAGCTTCTTCATCACTACCACTGTTATTTTCGATTCTCATTAATTCTAATAAATGTTCTGTATCTTCGTCTGAAATATTTAATTGGGCTAGTTTTTGTCGACTTACATTCACTTTTATAGTGTCCTTTTCGCCCACAACAATCGTGATGCATAATTTTACTTTTATCATATTTCTTTGATTTTTTATATGATTTTTTCTTAGATGACTTAGGTTTATTGTAATAGGTATCTTGAATATTACTCCTTTTATCATTATTGTATCTTTTCTTACGACGCTTATGACTTTTATGTGACTCAATATGTTTACTCTTACGCCGTGCTTTCTTCTGTAGGAGCAACCAAGCAGAAACCATATTGCTCACAAAATGCTCCTAACTCGTATTTAGCTTTATTTTTATCTTTTTTCGCTTGTTTAGCTAATTTAAAGTCAATACACATTTTCAATCCGATTTTTGAATATAACTAATAATATCACCATAAGTTAGATTATCATAATCTATATATCCCAAATTTTATTTAATTCTTCTCTAACCTTGTGAGCAAATAAAGATGGTAAACCATTAACTAATTTTTCTTTCCAAAATGGTTTGTTATCGTCGCTTCTCATCATAACTCGAAGTAAATACATCTTTGTACCATCTAAAATCACTTAGAGTGGGACATGTAAGATTACTTAATCGATCATGAATTTTTTCAGTAATATTACTAGGGGTTCCAACAAAATGTTTAATTATTGTAAATATTAAAGTATTAACTCCATCAGAAGACCAATACCAAAGATCTTCCTCAAAGATGGGATTGCCTTTCATTATCTCTTTCGATAGCATGAACTATGGAACATCTAATGTCTTCGTGAGATGTTTTTCCCACCAAGACCTAAGAATACCAAGAAACCACTAGCTAATAACTCAACGATATCTGGTCGAGATAGAGTGTTGAATTTGGTAATATAGTTGTTGGCTACCATGTATATATGATTAAGTTTATTAAGAATTTCTTGTTCACCAAATCCATCTATATTCCATTCATAAATCTTATTAGAGGACACAGAGAATCTGCTTATCTAGATTTCTCTTCGAACGTAGATCCGGAGGAGTTGGTCTAGAGTACCATTTCTCGTAATACTTGTGTTATCGATGCTTAATTTATTTAATGCTCATTAAGGTTTGAAATGGATGAGTGATTAGAGTGATCCGAAGAACTTTCGTTATCATCATCTGATTCAACATGATCGATAACAACCAATGGTTCCACTTGGACCGGTTTTGTTTTAAGTTTTTCAAATAACTTTTCAATAGATTGGACCAATTCACTTTCTTTATTAGGTAAACTTAGATTATATCTGTTTTCTGGTAATTTAATTAAAGGTTGTTCAAGTTTTGAATCGTGTTTTTAATAATTCCTTCTTCAAATTTTTCTTCAATCCTATCTAGTCGCTTTTCCTATTGTTGCTAGATATTGATTACTAAAGTTTAACTGCTCAATTAATTTTTATTATCATTAGTTCCGTCAGAATCTCAAAGGACTAGCGATAACTGAAGTATTTTTAACTCGGGAATAAGAACTATTTCTAAAGGAGGATGACTGGACGATACTTTAGATCTATCTTCTTTAATCCATTGAGTTTTACTAATAACATTACATTTACTTTGGTACTGATCATACCAGTCGTAAAACGTGATGTTAATTTCTTCATTTTTAATAAATCTTTTCCATCTATTTACTATCTTATCTCTTTCCTTTTCTATGGGGTGAGCAGATCTGAATAGATGTCTCTTTTCTTTGTTAAACTTTGAATTAAAATTTTTTACTAAGTTATCCCAATCTAAAACGAAATTCTTTTTAATGACTCTTAATTGATTATTAATTGGGGCATTAAAATCAGACTGTGTGGGATAAACAGAGGATGCCGGAGAGGAAGAACCTTCATCATCAATTCAGATCATTCTCGAGTATAACAGGATGACTAACTTGTCCTTGATTAAGGATTCCTTTAAGTTTGGTATCTCTAACTAAAGGATTACTAAGGACTTCAAGATCTCTTCTAGTCTGGATAATCAAGGACTAAAGAGTCGGAAATGTCTTCAATGATAATCGGAGTTCTAGTACGCTCAAAACTAATTTTTACAGGCCCATCGTAAAAACTGTTGAATGTTTTCAATATTTAACAAATTGTTAACTATGGGTCATTGTGGTAATTCATTCAAGTAAAGTCCATTGATTAGGTAAAGTAATATCCTTCCAAAGAATTGTTCTTGGGATCCGGATATTAGCATCACTAGTTGATCTTTGAATTAAAACTGCTTTGATCTTTTGGACTTTTATTAAGAGCATGAACGCTTAAGTTTGATTTCATTGTTTTATAGTAAATTCGTAAATCAAAGCAACGGGTTGAGATCCTTCAATCATTCGAGTAATCTCTCCATCGCTTTTAATATTTAATGATAAAGCTTTGAATAAGTTTTGATCACTAAGACTCAAGGTGAAATCAGAAAGCAATTGAAATGGATAGTCCATTATGCAAGCTTCGCTTCCATGGCACCGATAACTTTGGGATAATAATTCAAATATCTAGCATCTCTAAGGCAGTAGGTAGATAGATGAATTAATTCCTTTTCATTGAGAGGTTTGACTGCAACTTGAACAAGACCTATATGAATAAAATTGTAACCTTTCTTTCTGTGTTTTTTTAATAACTTCAGGTGATAAAAGACTACAATTTTCGTATTCTTTGTTAATTGAATAAACTCTTTCAACTGTTTTGACATTATAGTCTGTTTTGAACTTATCGGAAAAAGTTGACTGATAAATATCTTTTGGAGATACTCTAGGTATGTTCCAATTGTGTAAAACTTGATTAATGTTTTCATAACTATGTTCTTCTTGGTTAACAATGTCTGAGACAGGAGGCAAAGATGACCTGTTACTAACTGAGGAGCTGGATCTAAATAATCTACTCATCTTGACTGTTTCAAAAATACAAATCTTATTCAAGGTCCATTCATACATACCCCGTTTACCCAAAGTAGACTCATACCTAAGTTCTATAACCCGACACTGCTCACACCCTGGAGACTTACAAAGGTTAGACACGAACTAGGTGGACTATAGGCATATAAGGTGACTTCAGAACTTCGAAGAAGAAGATAAATTTTGAAAAAGTTAAGAGAAGTTTGATTAAAAAGATCTGACTATTCAGTTACCAACAACAAACAACTTGGCTCTGATACCATTAGGGGGCGGAAAGGAGATTTCCCCTAATGGTACCAATATGATTAAATCTTTTTAATAGTTGAAACTGATGCCTCTGACATTGGATTCGGTGGCATACTCAAACAAAAGTTAACTCCTACTTCTGATGAACAAATTATTCGTTTCCATTCTGGCGCATGGAATCCTACATAGTTAAAATACAGTACTATTAAAAAAGAAATTTTATCATTAGTTTTATGTATTAAAAAATTTCAGAGAGATTTACTGAATAAAAAATTCCTAGTTAGAATATATTGCAAGTCAGCAAAATTTATCCTTGAAAAAGATGTTGAGAATGTCGCCTCTAAGCATTCATTCGCTAGATGGCAAGCAATCTTAAGTATTTTTGATTTCGATATTGAATATATTAAAGGTAATAACAACTCAGTTCCAGATTTTCTCACTCGTGAATTTATTAACACAGGTACTATTACAAAGATTATGAGTGTGTACGAGGAGGTTCATCTTCTCGTGGTCACGCACGGCCTCACGTCCGATTAATCAATCAAAAGGAACCATTGTTCCTCATCGATTACTCCAAACCCATAATAAATTTCTGTGTGCTTGGAGCAGGTCCCCAAGCCCTACTCCTCGCCTTCTCTAGTCACCTAAACCTTTCGATATTTTCGCTAGTTAAACCCCTACTACTTCAACAAAATCTAGTCATCAAATGTCTCGCTATCGTCAAATCTTCGATCAACACTTATTTCATATCGAGTTACAAATGAAACCTAAAATGACCCAATTCATTCACGCCAAAAGATTTTCCTCTTTGGATGGCATTTTCTTCCTTTAGCTCCTTATAAATCCTTAGTGTATTATAGGGACATTCTTATTGAAACAGAGTCAGTCTTTATTAAACCAATTTATGCCAACGATTATAAATCCAAACTTCTTTATCATTTGTTGTATATTAAGCAAGTTCTCAATCTGTCCGATTGGGGTAGTCATCCTTCCGATCTCAAGTCACTTTCTAATCACACTAGCTCTTTCTGCTATTATGATTATATTGAGGCTTGGCATAAAATTATGCTTCATTAAAACGAAGATCATAGTCATTCGTGGTTTTTTCAGTTTGACCACAAATTCAAGAGTCAATTTCCCAAATGGTTTATCATTTGGTGGACAAGGTACGGTTTGTGCCATGATATATTCCCCAAACCTCTCCTTGACCAGTTAGAACATTTTTGTTATTATAGTAATTATCATTCAAAATATGAGGAAATTCCAGTCTTCCTTATATTCTGTAGTAAATACAAAATCCCTTGGATTCTGAAATGGTAATATATCATTTCAGCTACCCAAGAAGTCACAGTATTTCAGTCTCCGTCGTCCATAGGAATTAGGACTGCTCAGACTTACCTTTCCCCTATTTCTTGTGTCTCTCGCCGTTTTTTCATTAAATGGTGGGATAAATTCGGTGTTGATAGAATAGTTGGCCAAGTTCAGAAAAAATTTCTGCCTTCTCCTCTATTGACTCCTCTTGTTAACACCCCTTGATCACTACTACTCTCCGCCACAGATCTCCCAAGAATCACCAAGAAACAACTGATAAGTCAAAAGAAAAATCAGTTGTTCCTACTGATTCTGATGAAGTTACTAATGTTTCTAGTTACTATAATTCTCAATTAAGGCATCTTGCAGATGCTATTCATTTGAGACTTGATCAGTTACATGAAGAGTCTGACAAGGCTTCTTCTCAGTCCAAAACTTCTAGTCAAGAGCTTGGAGACGAAGGTAATTGTGATCCTTACATCACAATCGGTCTTCAAGATGCTCAAGATCCATTTTCTTTCCTGCAGCAATCAATCAAAGTGTGATGTGACATCAGCACCTACTCCGCAAACCTCATCACCAATTTCGCTACGATTTCCGGCTAGCTGAAAGTCGACCAACACCTGCACCTACCTAGTCAAGTCAAACAAAGATCTTCGCTTTTTTACCAAATGACAAAGAATCATTCAAGCATCTGGCCCCATGGCCGCGTTAGTCAAAAGAAGACATCTGCTTTTCCACCGAAAGTGAGATTCTTTTCCTTTTTACATGTACTTTTACTTTAGTAAAATATTTTCACTGTACTTTTACTTTAGTAAAATGTTTCTTACTTTTACTTTTACCCAATTGTTGTAATAATGACATTGTAATAGTTTGTTTTCCTTGTTCTATAAAAGGAATTCGGATTCATTTGGTTAAGGCAGACTTAGAAAGACTTAGAGTTCCTTCTCTGATAAATCTTTAGCCTCAACCGCTAATTAAGCCTACTCAACCCCACTTCATCTAATGTTCTTATTTTAGTAAACTTGTAAGTTATAATCATCTGTAATCTTTGAATCATAAATAGAAATTTATTTCAGTAATTGTAATAAATGAACAATTTAGATCCAGACTATAATGAATTACAGAAACTAATGCTCAGATACCATAATCTTATTCAAAGCTTTATCAAACATTTTGCAATTCATAAACTTGAATTAATATTTATAGTGGGTAATCTTGATCAACAATGATTAAATCCGTATATCAATATAATTCTGAGTAAAAAGGAAATTATGGATAATTTATAGGTTACTACTTTTAGCCTAGAGCATTTTACAATATTTGATAAAGTTTATTGCAAAAATGTAGAAAATTCAGTGGTATATGGTGCAATTAAATGTAATCTTATTAGAAAATATTTTGCAATATTTACAGTGGTAAAAAATATAATCTTATTCAAAGCTTTATCAAACATTTTGCAATTCATAAACTTGAATTAATATTTACAGTGGGTAATCTTGATCAACAATGATTAAATCCGTATATCAATATAATTCTAGGTAAAAATGAAATGTCTTCAATGATAATTGAATCGTTTGAAATGCCAAGGCAGGGAAAAACCTTAACATATTTTTTAACATGTTGGACAACAGAAGTATGAATGTTAGTCCAAGGAAGAGGATTACTTTGTAAGCGCTGAAAGAGAGGCTTACAAATCTTCCTGAGGTCCTTGTAAAACTTGCCAATATAATTGAGCGAGCCAAGAAACCCTCGTGATTGAGTTTTGTCGAGAATCTTATCCGGGAACCTATTTACGATTGAATAACTCTATCAATTGGCGCGTGAGTCCATGATAGAGGATTAATCCAGAAACCCGACTTTAGTCGTAAACAAACTACATTTGGAAGGAGAAAGAACAAGACCATTGGTTTTAAGCATTACAAGAACTTAATTTAAATGTTTAATATGCTCTTCAATAGTCTTGGAGAATACAAGGATATCGTCGATGTAAACAATGATAAAATAGTGAAAGGATTTAAAATATTATTAAGAATATTCGAAATTCCTTTGGGTGCATTTTAAGTCCAAATGACTGAACATTCCATTCGTAGTGTCCGAACGGAGTGGTAAATGTCGTTTTGTATTTATCATCTGGATGAATAGCAACTTGCCAGAATCCTGACTTAAGGTCAAATTTACTAAATATAGTAGAGACACTTAACCTACCAAGGAGACCATCCTTGTTGGGCAAAAGGTACCTAATCCATTCTAGTACTTTGTTTAACGGTTTATAATTAATGACTAACCGAGGGACACCTCTTTCTTTCTCAGCTTCGTTATTAACATAGAAAGTCGGGTAAGACCATGGTGACTTCGTGTCTAATTAAACCTTTACTAAGAAGATCATTAATTTCTTTTTACATAACTCCATTTGTTCATGACTCATTTGAATAGGTCTAGCTTTTAGTGGGAATTAAATGTTCTTTAAATTCCTTAAGATATGGTAACCTAGCGTGTGCTTCTTCCTATGCCAAAAGCATTGGGAGAATCGTAACATAAGTTTTTAATAAATAATCTTTTAATTTTTTTATCTTTTCTTGGACTCTGTTACTCTTAAGTTGTTCTTCAACTTGCTGATACCTAACTTCTTCTTTAAGGAAATTTAGATGGGTAACTTTGCAATTTAACAGATTTAATGATTTAGAAATTTATTCTTCTTGAATAAATTATAAATCTCTTTCTTTTGGTTTGATTAAGAATTTAAATGTAATCCTTTTTCCTAAATGTTCGCAACTTAAACCTTTATTACTAGTAGTAAATGGGTATAATAAATAGATAAATGGTAAACCTAAAATGATTTTGTCAGTAAGATTGCGAACTAAGACAAATGAGGTCTTAAAACACTAACTGTCTTGACAAATATGTACATTAGGTCATTTATATTTTATTTCCATTTGACTGCCATTAGCTGAATTTAGTTTTTCACTAGTCTTCTTATAATATCGTGTGGGGATAATACCTTCTTGAATATAGTTCAAATCGCATGAAGATCAACTAAAGGCGGTGGAGTTTACATGAAGAACGCTTTTATCGATAACTAAATTAATAGAGATATACCATTTTTTAATAGTAATATCTTTAATTCTTTTAAGGAGAGACCTTGAATAAAGAGATCGAATCTTTGCTTTTGATGATTACGGTTCATCGTGACTCTCATCACTAGAAGAAGAATCATGAACTTGAAGATCCGATTTTTATCATCAATCTCTTTTCTTAAGTTAGAAATATCTAATTTTAAGTTAGAAATTTCTTTCATAAGTTTATTAACTTCTTGATTTAATTGTAGAGGTAATTTCTTTTTCTAGGAGACTTAAATCTTTCAAGAGTTTTATTGAGACCGAAAATTGGTTTTTCTTTGGCTCTAAGAACCTTATCAGTGTCCTTTTTATCTTTGGTTAACAAATCTTTTAATTGCTTCAAATACTGAGTTTTTAATTCAGGGTCATTTATTTTACTGATTAAATCAACTAATAAAGAACTTTCTTCTTCTTCTTTTGTAATTAAACTAACTCTTTTACAATAATTTTTATTGCAATTTTCTGTACATATAGTGACTTCATTTTCACTATCAGATTCATCATTAGATGTATTATTACTAGAAGATTCTGGAATATCAGAAGCTTCTTCATCACTACCACTGTTATTATCAATTCTCATTAATTCTAATAAATGTTCTGTATCTTCGGTGAAATATTTAATTGGGGCTAGTTTTTGCTTGACTCTACATTCACTTTTATAGTGTCCTTTCTGCCCACAATTGTGATGCATAATTTTACTTTTATCATATTTCTTTGATTTTTATATGATTTTTTCTTAGATGACTTAGGTTTATTGTAATAGTATCTTGAATATTACTCCTTTTATCATTATTGTATCTTTTCACGACGCTTATGACATTTATGTGACTCAATATGTTTACTCTTATGCCCGTGCTTTCTTCTCAGAGGGAGCAATCGGGTAAACCATCTTGTTCACAAAATGTTCCTAACTCAGATTTAGCTTTATTTTTGTCTTTTTCCGGCTTGTTTAGCTAATTTAAAGTCAATACACATTTTCAATCCGATTTTTGAATATAACTAATAATATCACCATAAGTTAGATTATCATAATCTATATATCCCAAATTTTACTTAATTCTTCTCTAACCTTGTGAGCAAATAAAGATGGTAAACCATTAACTAAATTTTCTTTCCAAAATAGTTTGTTACTATCATTTCTCATCATAACTCTTGAAGTAAATACATCTTTGTACCATCTAAAATCACTTAGAGTGGGACATGTAAGATTACTTAATTGATCATGAATTCTTTCGGTAATATTACAAGGGGTTCCAACAAAATGTTTAATTATTGTAAATATTAAAGTATTAACTCCATCAGGAAGACCAATACCAGAATCTTCATCAAAGATGGGATTGCCTTCATTATCTCTTTGGATAGCATGAACTATGGAACATCTAATGTCTTCAGTGAGATGTTTTTCCCACCAAGACCTAAGAATACCAGTAAAACAACTAGCTATTAATTCAACTATATCTGATTGAGATAAAGAGTTGAATTTGGTAATATAGTCGTTGGCTACCATGTATATATATGATTAAGTTTATTAAGAATTTCTTGTTCACCAAATCCATCTATATTCCATTCATAAATCTTATTAGTGGACACAGAGAGCTGTTTATCTAGATTTCTCTCTTCGAACTGTAGATCCGGAGGAGTTGGTCTAGTGTACCAATTTTTGGTAATACTTGTGTTATTGACAGTTAATTTATTTAGCTGTTCATTAAGGTTTGAAATGGATGAGTGATTAGAGTGATCCGAAGAACTTTCGTTATCATCATCTGATTCAATATGATCGATAACAGCAATGGTTCCACTTGGACCAGGTTCTGTTTAAGTTTTTTAAATAACTTTTCAATAGATTAAACCGATTCACTTTCTTTATTAGGTAAACTTAGATTGTATCTGTTTTCTGGTAATTTAATTAAAGGTTGTTCATGTTTTGAATCAGGTTTTTTAATAATTCCTTCTTCAAATTTTTCTTCAATCCTATCTAGCTGTTTTCCTACTGTTGCTAGATATTGATTACTAAAGTTTCGCTGTTCAATTAATTTTTTGTTATCATTAGTTCCGTCAGGAATCTTGAAGGGACTATACTTTAGATCTATCTTCTTTAATCCATTGAGTTTTACTAATAACATTACATTTACTTTGGTACTGATCATACCATTCATAAAACATGATGTTAATTTCTTCATTTTTAATAAATCTTTTCCATCTATTTACTATCTTATCTCTTTCCTTTTCTACGGGGTGAGCAGATCTGAATAGATGTCTCTTTTCTTTGTTAAACTTTGAATTAAAATCTTTTACTAAGTTATCCCAATCTAAAACGAAATTCTTTTTAATGACTCTTAATTGATTATTAATTGGGGCATTAAAATCGAACAGGTAATGGGATAAGCAGAGGATCTTGGGAGAAGAAGAACCTTCATCTTCAACGGTATCATTCTGAGTATAACAGGGATGACTAACACTAATTCTTATTAAGAATTAGTCTAAACATTAATATATATATATATATATATATTACTAAAGTAATTTCATTTCTATTTATGATTCAAAGATTACAGATGATTATAACTTACAAGTTTACTAAAATAAGAACATTAGATGAAGTGGGGTTGAGTAGGCTTAATCAGCGGTTGAGGCTAAAGATTTATCAGAGAAGGAACTCTAAGTCTTTCTAAGTCTGCCTTAACCAAATGAATCTGAATTACTTTTATAGAAATACTGTGAATTTAAGAACATTAGTTCATATATCTTAGTGATTAATACCCACTAAGGTTTAATAGTTTAAATATTAAACTATTCATCTATAAATTCTTAGGTTCCATAGTTCATGCTATCCAAAAGAGATAATGAAGGCAATCCCATCTTTGATGAAGATGCTGGTATTGGACTACCTGATAGAGTTAATACTTTAATATTTACAATAATTAAACATTTTGTTGGAACCACTAGTAATATTACCGAAAGAATTCAGTGATCAATTAAGTAATCTTACATGTCCCACTCTAAGTGATTTTAGATGGGACAAAGATGTATTTACTTCCAGAGTTATGATGAGAAACGACAATAACAAACCATTTTGGAAAGAAAAATTCGTTAATGGTTTACCATCTTTATTTGCTCACAAGGTTAGAGAAGAATTACGTAAAAATTTAGGATATATAGATTATGATAATCTAACTTATGGTGATATTATTAGTTATATTCAAAAAATCGGATTGAAAATATGTATTGACTTTAAATTAGCTAAACAAGCCAGAAAAGACAAAAATAAAGTTAAATATGAGTTAGGAACATTTTGTGAACAGTATGCTTTACCGCTAGTTGCTTCCTCTAGAAGAAAGCACTGGCATAAGAGTAAACATATTGAGTCACATAAAAGTCATAAGCGTCGTAAGAAAAGATACAATAATGATAAAAGGAGTAATATTCAAGATACCTATTACAATAAACCTAAGTCATCTAAGAAAAATCATATAAAAATTAAAGAAATATGATAAAAGTAAAATTATGCATCACAATTCAGGCGAGAAAGGACACTATAAAAGTGAATGTAGAGTCAAGCAAAAACTAGTCCAATTAAATATTTCAGCCGAAGATACAGAACAGTTATTAAAATTAATGAGAATCGAAAATAATAGTGGTAGTGATGAAGAAGCTTCTGATATTCCTGAATCTTCTAGTAATAATACATCTAATGATGAATCTGATAGTGAAAATGAAGTCACTATATGTACAGAAAATTGCAATAAAAATTGTTGTAAAAGAGTTAGTTTAATTACAAAAGAAGAAGAAGAAAGTTCTTTATTAGTTGATTTAATCAAGTAAAATAAATGACCACAATTAAAAAACTCAATTATTTGAAGCAATTAAAAGATTTGTTAACCAAAGATAAAAAGGTCACCGATAAGGTTCTTAACCAATTTTCGGTCTCAATAAAACTCTTGAAAGATTTAAGTCTCCTAAGAAAAGAAATTACCCTCCCTGAATTAAATCAAGAAGTTAATAAACTTAAGAAAGAAATTTCTAACTTAAAATTAGATATTTCTAACTTAAGAAAAGAGATTGATGATAAAAAATCAGATCTTCAAGTTCATGATTCTTCTTCTAGTGATGAGAGTCACAATGAACCGTAATCATCAAAGCAAAGATTACGATCTCTTTATTCAAGGTCTCTCCCTTAAAAGAATTAAAGATATTACTATTCAAAAATGGTATATCTCTATTAATTTAGTTATCGATAAAACGTTCTCAGGTAGCGACTCATGACGCCCCAAAATAGGTCCATTCCATCCAACCCATTCTCGAAGTCGCCAAATACATGGTACGTAAATAACTACAACTTTATTATTACAACATATAAACTGTGAGTTTAAATACGAGATATTGCCATCTAGACAATATCCACACGCAAATAAATCCCCATCATAATTATTGATACATTATTTTACAAAATGGTGAGGACTACTAAACAACTCTCTCTAGAACCTTCATTCCATACCTCCCGACTAAGTACTCGCTAAATTCTCGCCTCCCGAGAAGAGAAAATGGAACAACAAGGAAAAGGGTGAGCTCAACTAGCCCAAGTAAAGAATATTATGACTAAGATAATATACAACAAATTATCGTTAGTCTTCAACAGGAAAAATCTAATAGAATACAATAGACAACAAATTTTAAATCAATATTCGCAAATGAAATAATAATTCATTAGAAGAGTTAAGTAGAGAATGCAAACTACTATCTTCTATGTATGAATTTAAAAGTTCATCGTCTATCTTTTATCCTCGTAACATCAATCAATATACATCCGAATCAAATATTCATCTTTGCACTACAGCCAAAGATATTCATCATTGGTCATGTTCATCTAAACACTGCTCATCTTTGCACTACGGCCAAAAGATATTAATCACCATTATGTTCATCTCAACACTGCTCATCTTTGCACTACGGGCCAAAGATATTCATCAAGAAATCATTCATCTTTGCACTATGTGCCAAAGATATTCCATAATATCATCATTTAAGACTAAAGATGATGAAAAATATTTTTAAAGAAACGAATCCAAAGTGAAACAAAATGACAAGGATTAAGGATTAAGGATTCAGACTTTGTTTTATCCATGTCCAACAATACCTCAAAAATAATCATAGTGGTGTAAAATTCAAGAATGATCAAAACATGGATACAATCAAAGCTAGTATCCGTAATAGATATTTTGGACTTAAAAGAAGAAATTTCATTTTTTAATGAATAGTGCCAGATTCGTGAATAGTGTCAGATACGTGAATAAAGTGCCGTATACGTGAATAGTAACTCCGACACCAAAAGATAGAAATTTCACAAAAAACATCTTCACGCTTCATGAATAGTACTTGTGAATAAGAACTCGTGAATAGTAACTCTCATGAATAGTTACTCGTGAATAGTAACTCATGAATAGTAACCCCATATATGAAAAAGTTCCAAATTTGATAAAAAGTTCCAACCAATATTTCAAAGATAATGATATTGAAGAAATAATATCATTTGAGAAGAAAATAACATCCCTTACCTCGAAAGACAAGATTTAGTCAAAACAGGATATAAGCTATGACTTGAACTTGCACCAGATATCAACACTCAAAGTATACTCACAAGAATACGCTCAAAATATCGAGAGAGAAATAGAGAGAAAACTTCAGTTTACGGTATGATTTTCAATTCTAACCTAAGCTCCCTATTTATAGGAAAATGCTTAGAAAACCAAAGTAGAAATTGAATATAATAATATTATTTATAAACAAAATTCCTTAGCCCACCTTTTGAAATCTGATTTCAGCCATATAGCACATGTTAAATGAGGTTCACAAACTCACCAAAAACGCTTTTTTCTCAAAATAATTAATTAAAACTCCCAAAATCAATTATTATTTTAACTCCAAAACTTCAATAATTCATAATAAATAGCCCTTTTATCAGAAAATTTGAATCTCACGAGTTTTTATAGGAAATTCAATTCTCTACAACTTTGCAGAAGAAAGTTTTTCCAAATTCCTAACAAAAATTGATCGAAATCCACAAACGAGTGATTTTATTGTGCTATAATCAAATTTCACCAAGAAATGGGTCCACCAACACACAAAACATGTGTTAAACATTTAATCCAACAAAATACTCTTCCTCCTCATTTATTCATATATCCCATATTCATTGTAAAAATATCACCATTAATATATTATTAAAATAATATATTTAAATGAATTATTTTATCAGAAAAAGATAAAATATTAATTTTCAACAATTGTCACATTAAAAATTTTCTCCATCTATATCCACATAAAATCAATATTTTCCTCATCATATAAATCAATAATTAATTATTCACAAATAATATTACAGAATCACAAGATCGGCAACTGTGCCGCTGCCCAGAAAGAGGGGCTTTCCAATAAGAATTTCTCCATCGGGCTAGCGCAATTAATGAGGTGACCAAACCTCTCCTTAGATGTAACTTTCTAGACATTGCCAATAATGTTATCTAATAATATTATTCAGATAATATGAATTATTGCTTCGATAATGAAAAATATCGTGTAATGACAATTATTGAAACAACAAAGAATATAAAATATCAACGCAAACAATTATTAAATCAATAAAATATCGAATAAGAATTATCGTAATAATTATCGAGTAGTGCCTTCACGTAAGAATCAATAATTGGTGCAATACCGTGCTACCGCTCAACAACGCCAGATTAGTGTGTTTTAACCAACCGGTATTCCAACAAGATAATCTCAGAATAACTACGCCAAGTTATTTATAAACAACTTATATTTGTCATTTTCTTCATCCAATCGCTTCGCTATGGGGCCCACAAAAGATCGCTAGGCCATTGCATTTAATATTCCCTCGACAAGCATTTAATATTCCACCACCAAACTAATATTCCCAAACAATAATGAATATTTTATCACCACTTGCTTATTCAAAATATTTGCATGATTTTACCATAACTATCCACATTAATCAAATCAACCCTTACTATTTCAAAATAATAAATAGAGAAAATTAAATTTCATTAATAATAAGTTTGGGGTCTTACAACCTCCCTCCTTATGAAATTTCGTCCTCAAATCGACGACGCATTGGTGTGTTTCAAAAGGTGAGGATACCTCGCTTTCATTTCCGCTTTCCAATCCCTGTGTCATTTCTCTATAAGCATGATTTCTCCACAAAACTTTAACTTGTGGTATAACCTCAGAGCATAGGACATGCTCCTTCCTATCCAAGATCTTGACAGTACCTCCTCACACGTTAAGTCTTCTGGCTATCTCGTCCCGGCTCTAACTCAATAACATGGTTCGGTCGTCCACATATTTACGTAACATCGATACGTGAAAAACGTTATGAACACGCCATACTTGGCGGTAAAACGAGTCTATAGGCCACGCTCCTATTCGATCGAGAATTTCAAATATTAATAAATCAAGGTTCGAGCTTTTCACCTCACCGATTCTCGCTTTTGAAATAACAACTTCGCACCTCCTTCTTCAAATTCATCCCGGTGTAGCTTGAATAAGCCTTTAACTTTATCGATTAAAGTCGATTATACTCAGATATCATCACGTGGGTAACTAGAGTTTTCATCTCCATCTCTATTATTTGTAAATTATACTAAATGAGTCTTTGACAATATCGTACTCAGTATTTGATACGATCTTCTACTCAACACGCCGCCTACCACGCTCGCTTTTCCAGATGGCATGGTCGTAACACGTGTCGAAATGAGTCTCCTCTCGAGTTCTTCAAGCTCTTCCCACATTCCTTGCTCCATTCAAATTTTGTATCTCTACGAGTCACCGCTAAGTTAATGGAATAGCGATTCGAGAATATCCTTCAACGAATCTTTGATAATAACCAACTAAGCCTAGAAAGCTACGATTTCGATTACCGACTTAGGTTGTTCTCAATCGCGACTCATATCCCAACCTGGATAAGACGTTACAATGACACCTATCGCTTTACTATCGCATCTAATATGGTGTCCCTACGAGAGAGTCCGGCTTTGTGCATTCCACAAAGGAAGTCACCAGATAAAGGCTCGTGTACCAAATTTTATAGTTGAATTTTAACTCCTCAAGTTCAATAGAGCCATTCGATATGAGATTTTAGAAATGAGTTTTGTACCGGGTTCAAAGTCGATACAAAATTTAATATCGCTTTGGGAGTAAGCCAAGAAATTCTTCAGAAATACATCAGAAAAATCAATAACAACAGAATATTATTCAAATCGACGTGTCTTTATTCAAATCCATAACATGGACTAAGAAAACTTGACATCCATAATAAAACGAATGACTTCATGGCTAGATATGAAAATGTTTGACTACAATGGTTTGATTGCTTGAATTCAATAACAAAGTTGCTTAGGAATATGAAAACTAACAACCTTACAAAAGCAATCAATTTTGCATGATGAGTAGTTAACCTTAAAATCACATCAAAAGCAAATATCTCTATAGAAATAAGGTTAATGTGTAATGTGATAGTGCCAACTCGAATCAAGCAAGATTTCTAAACAACGGATGTAATGAAAGTTTTCCTAACTGAGTCTCCATAAATAGGTCAAAGTCTAATTTCTCCGTAGTCAAGTTCAAACGCTGAGCGCAAGCAAGAGAGATAAAAGAATGGGTAGAACCCAGATCTAGTAAGGTATAAACTTCGCAAAAATTTATAATTAACTAACCCGTGCTAACTTCATTCGGGTTCTCTCGATTTTGACCGGCCACAACAAACGTTCTTCCGTGAATCGCTGTCTTTGACTTTTTCTCGACATCCTTTTGAGTCACCATTCCCACCGGATCTGGTTTCGATATCGCATAATCTCGAGCGATATGTCCTTCTTTTCCACAATTATAGCATACCTTAAACTGCTAGGGCGCCAATGATATGTCCCTCTTCCAAGATTTCTAACATACGATCGATGGTCTTTCTCCTCCTTCGAACCGCTATCGGCGGCCGACGCTTCACATGGTCGTTGTTGAATCTCCTCTTTTAAAATCTCCTCCCGACTCGCTTCTTCTATTTTAATGGCCACGATTACCACCAGAGTGGTTACCGCTTTGTCCGTATTCTTCTTTCTCCGCCTGGTTATCGTTATTCGATGATCGCTATCTTCTAGATGATCCTCGGTTATGGTCCCTCGGTTGAACGTATTTCGTTATCTCGCTTCTAACAACCGAGCCTCGCTGACAACATCTGAAAGAGAGAAAATTTATGAGAAATGAGATATCGACGTATGTCGGGTTTCAAACCTCTCGTAAACATCCGCGCCACACGCTCCTCATTCTCCACCAAATGAGGTGAAAACTCGATAACTCCGCGAACTTCGCCTCGCAGATCGGGACACCGCCATGTTATTTCGCTTCCAGCCTAATAAACTCCACTTCCTTCATACATTTAATACTTTCGTGGAAGTACTTGTCATTGAACTGCTTCAAACGTCTCCCACGACATGCCGAAAAGTACAAATGGATGGTACGCTTCATGCATTCCCACCAAGAATCGCCTCGCATTTTAACATAAAAGTAGCGAATGGAACTTTTTCGTTCTCCCGCATCCCAAGACATCGAATATCTTGTAATTTGTTTGACCCACGCTCCGCCTTTAATCGGATCCGGCTTCCTGCACTCGTGGTCCCAACTCTTTGAAATGTTTGGGTCGTGACCACCCGTGAATTGCTATCATTTCCTCCTCGTATTTTGAACACGAAGTCTCCTCGTCTCGATTTTTGCATGAATCGCAAAAGCTTCTAAACATCCCCTCGCTCATCATCTCTTTCGGTGGTGTTGTTCACAGGAGGTACATTGCCACTGTCAGACGTTTCTCCTCGTTGGTAAAGTACAGCATCTCCACGGGCCTCATTTAATCCATCGTTAATATTCTCATTCGACATTCTCAAACATCGCCATAAAACAAGGGTTAATTAAGGAAATCAATATATCACATAATATCCCTATATACTCAACCAACTAACAAATAAGCTTAGGTAGACACACTAGCTAAGGATTTACTCGCTCTCCCTCCTAGTTCTATTCCCCGATCTCCGCCAGAGATCATATCCCTAAGCTCGATACCAATCGCGACGCCCCAAAATAGGTCCATTCCATCAAACCCATTTCGAGTCGCCAAATACATGGTATGTAAATAACTACAACTTTATTATTACAACATATAAACCGTGAGTTTAAATACGAGATATTGCCATCTAGATAATATCCACACGCAAATAAATCCCCATCATAATTATTGATACATTATTTTACAAAAATGGTGAGGACTACTAAACAACTCTCTCCGTAACCTTCATTCCATACCCCGACTAAGTACTCGCTACATTCTCGCCTCCCGAGAAGAAAAATGGAACAACAAGGAAAAGGGTGAGCTCAACTAGCCCAAAGAAGAATATTATGACTAAGATAATATACAACAAATTATCGTTAGTCTTCAACAGGAAAAATCTAATAGAATACAATAGACAACAAATTTTAAATCAATATTCGCAATGAAATAATAATTCATTAGAAGAGTTAAGTAGAGAATGCAAACTACTATCTTCTATATATGAATTTAAAAGTTCATCGTCATATTTTATCCTCGTAACATCAATCAATATACATCTCGAATCAAATATTCATCTTTGCACTACAAGCCAAAGATATTCATATTGGTCATGTTCATCTAAACACTGCTCATCTTTGCACTATGGGTCAAAGATATTAAACCGGTCATGTTCATCTCAACACTGCTCATCTTTGCACTACGGGCCAAAGATATTCATCAAGAAATCATTCATCTCTTGCACTATGTGCCAAAGATATTCCATAATATCATCATTTAAGACTAAAGATGATGAAAATATTTTTAAAGAAACGAATCCAAAGGAAACAAAATGACAAGGATTAAGGATTAAGGATTCGTACATTGTTTTATCCATGTCCAACAATACCTCAAAAATAATCATAGTGGTGTAAAATTCAAGAATGATCAAAAACATGGATACAATCAAAGCTAGTATCCGTAATAGATATTTTGGACTTAAAAGAAGAAATTTCATTTTTCTAAGTGATGAGATTCGTGAATGTCAGATAACGTGAATAGTGCCAGATACGTGAATAGTAAATCTCGACACCAAAAGATAGAAATTTCACAAAAAACATCTTCACGCTTCTTAATAAGAATAATAGTAACTCGTGAATAAGAACTCGTGAATAGTAACTCATGAATAGTAACTCGTGAATAGTAACTCATGAATAGTAACCCCGACATGAAAAAGTTCCAAATTTGATAAAAAGTTCCAACCAATATTTCAAAGATAATGATATTCAAGAAATAATATCATTTGAGAAGAAAATAACATCCCTTACCTCGAAAGACAAGACTTCTAATAAACACAGGATATAAAGCTATGACTTGAACTCGCACCGTATATATCAACACTCAAAGTATACTCACAAGAATACGCCAAAATATCGAGAGAGAAATAGAGAGAAAACTTTAGTTTTCGGTATGATTTTCAATTCTAACCTAAGCTCCCTATTTATAGAAAACGCTTGTAACACCAAAGTAAAATTGAATATAATAATATTATTTATAAACAAAATTCCTTAGCCCACCTTTTGAAATCTGATTTCAGCCATAGCACATGTTAAATGAGGTTCACAAACTCACCAAAAACGTTTTTCTCAAAATAATTAATTAAAACTCCCAAAAATCAATTATTTTAACTCCAAACTTCAATAATTCATAATAAATAGCCCTTTTATCAGAAAATTCGAATCTCGCGAGTTTTTATAGGAAATTCAATTCTCTACAACTTTACAGAAGAAAGTTTTTCCAAATTCTAAATAGAAATTGACCCAAATCCACAAACGAGTGATTTTACAAAGCTATAATCAAATTTTCACCAAGAAATGGGTCCACCAACACACAATACATGTGTTAAACATTTAATCCAACAAAAATACTCTTCCTCCTCATTTATTCATATATCCCATATTTATTGTAAAAATATCACCATTAATATATTATTAAAATAATATATTTAAATGAATTATTTTATCGTAAAAAAGATAAAATATTAATTTTCAACAATTGTCACATTAAAAATTTTCTCCATCTATATCCACATAAAATCAATATTTTCTCATCATATAAATCAATAATTAATTATTCACAAATAATATTACAGAATCACAAGATCGCAACCGTGCCGCTCCTCAGAAAGAGGGGCTTTCCAATAAGAATTTCTCCTCATCGGCGCCGCAATTAGATGACCAAACCTCTCCTTAGAGATGTAACTTTCTAGACATTGCCAATAATGTTATCTAATAATATTATTCAGATAATATGAATTATTGCTTCGATAATGAAAAATACGTGTAATGACAATTATCAAACAACAAAGAATATAAAATATCAACGCAAAACAATTATTAAATCAATAAAATAAAATAATAATAAGAATTATCGTAATAATTATCGAGTAAAGGCCTTCACGTAAGAATCAATAATTGCAATAATACCGTGCTACCGCTCAACAACACGTATTAGTTTGTTTTAACCACGGGTATTCCAACAAAGATAATCTGTGAATAACTACGCCTGCTATTTATAAACAACTTATATTTGTCATTTTCTTCATCCAATCGCTTTTCCGTTATGGGGCCCATAAAAGATCGCAAGGTGCCGCATTTAATATTCTCGACAAAGCATTTAATATTCCACGACCAAAAGAATATTCCCCACAATAATGAATATTTTATCACCACTTGCTTATTCAAAATATTTCACGTGATTTTACCCATAACTATCCACATTAATCAAATCAACCCTTACTATTTCAAAATAATAAATAGAGAAAATTAAATTTCATTAATAATAATTTGGGGTCTTACAAGCTCCCTCATTTTAGTTGACATCAAAGTGTGATTTGAACTATATTCAAGAAGGTATTATCCCCCATACGATATTATAAGAAGACTAGTGAAAAACTAAATTCAAATTTAATGGCGAACTAAATGGAAATAAAATATAAATGACCTAATGTACATATTTGTCAAGACAGTATGTGTTTTAAGACCTCATTTGTCTTAGTTCGCAATCTTATTGACAAAATCATTTTAGGTTTACCATTTATCTATTTATTATACCCATTTACTACTAGTAATAAAGGTTTAAGTTGCGAACATTTAGGAAAAAGGATTACATTTAAATTCTTAATCAAACCAAAAGAAAGAGATTTAAAATTTATTCAAGAAGAATCAATTTCTAAATCATTAAATCTGTTAAATTACAAAGTTGCCCACCTAAATTTCCTTAAAGAATAAGTTAGGTATCAGCAAGTTGAAGAATAACTTAAGAGTAACAGAGTCCAAGAAAAGATAAAAGAATTAAAAGATTATTTATTAAAAAATTTATGTTCTTATTCTCCCAATGCTTTTTGGCATAGGAAGAAGCGCACAGTTAGGTTACCATATGCTAAGGAATTTAAAGAACATTTAATTCCCACTAAAGCTAGACCTATTCAAATAAGTCATGAACAAATGGAGTTATGTAAAAAAGAAATTAATGATCTTCTTAGTAAAGGTTTAATTAGACACAACAAGTCACCATGGTCTTGCCCAGCTTTCTATGTTAATAACAAAGCTGAGAAAGAAAGAGGTGTCCCTCGGTTAGTCATTAATTATAAACCGTTAAACAAAGTACTAGAATGGATTAAGTACCCTTTGCCCAACAAGGATGATCTCCTTGGTAGGTTAAGTGTCTCTACTATATTTAGTAAATTTGACCTTAAGTCAGGATTCTGGCAAGTTGCTATTCATCCAGATGATAAATACAAAACTGCATTTACCAATTCGTTCGGACACTACTTAATGGAATGTTCAATCATTTGGACTTAAAAATGTACCCAGTGAATTTCAGATTACTCTTAATAATATTTTGAATCCTTTCACCATTTTATCATTGTTTACATCGACGATATCCTTGTATTCTCCAAGACTATTGAAGATATATTAAACATTTAAATTCGTTCTTCGTAATGCTTAAAACCAATGGTCTTGTTCTTTCTCCTTCCAAATGTAGTCTGCTTTCGACTAAAGTCAGTTTCTCGGATTAATCCTCTATCATGGACTCACGCGCCAATCGATGAGCTATTCAATTCATTGACCGGTTCCCAGATAAGATTACCTACAAAACTCAAAACGGAGGTTTCTTGAGGTTTTATATTGGGTCGCTTCAATTATATTGGCAAGCCTCTTTCGCGGGCCATAAAGTAATCCTTCTCCTTGACCGACATTCATACTTCGTGCGTTCAACAAGTTAAAAATATGTTAAGGTTTTGCCCTCGCTTTAGCATTTCAAACGATTCAAACTTTCAAAATAGTTGAAACCGATGCCACCGACATTCGATTGGTGGCATACTCAAACAAAAGTTAACTCCTACTTCGATGAACAAATTGTTGGTTTCCATTTCGCGCATGGAATCCTACATGCTTAAAATACAAGATTATTAAAAAGAAATTTTATCATTAGTTTTATGTATTAAAAATTTCAAAGAGATTTATTAAATCAAAATTCCTAGTTAGAATAGATTGTAAGTCGTTAAAATTTATCCTTGAAAAAGATGTTGAGAATGTCGCCTCTAAGCATTCATTCGCTAGATGGCAAGCAATCTTAAGTATTTTTGATTTTGATATTGAATATATTAAAGGTAGCAACAACTCAGTTCCAGATTTTCTCACTCGTGAATTTATTAACACAGGTACTATTACAGCATTATGAGTGTACGGGGAGGTTCATCTTCTCGTGGTCATGGCCGCCCTGCTGGTCCAGTTAATCAATCAAAAGGAACTGTTGTTCCTCATCCAGTTACCCAAACCCACAATAAATTTTAGGTGCTTGGAACAGTCCCCAAGCCCTACTCCTCAGTTCTCTCTAGTCAGCCCAAACCTTTCTATATTTTCGCTAGTTAAACCCCTACTACTTCAACAAAATCTAGTCATCAAATGTCTGACTATCGTCAAATCTTCGATCAACACTTATTTCATATCTAGTTACAAATGAAACCTAAAAATGACCCAATTCAGTTAGCTGCCCAGTATTTTCCTACTGGATGGCATTTTCTTCCTTTAGCTCCTTATAAATCCTTAGTGTATTATAGAGACATTCTTATTGAAATAGAGTCAGTCTTTATTAAACCAATTTATGCCAACGATGATAAATCAAAGCTTCTTTATCATTCGTTGTATATTAAGCAAGTTCTCAATCTGTCCGATTGGGGTAGTCATCCTTCCGATCTCAAGTCACTCTCTAATCACACTAGCTCTTTTTGATATTATGATTATATTGAGGCTTGGCATAAAATTATGCTTCATCAAAATGAAGATCATAGTCATTCGTGGTTTTTTTTCACCACCACAAATTCAAGAGTCAATTTCCCAAATGGTTTATCTTTTGGTGGACAAGGTACGGTTTGTGCCAAGATATATTCCCCAAACCTCTCCTTGCCTGGGCTTAGAACATTTTGTCATTATAGTAATTATCATTCAAAATATGAGGAAATTCCATCTTCCTTATATTCTGTAGTAAATACAAAATCCCTTAGATTCTCGAAATGGCAATATATCATTTCACTACCCAAGAAGTAATATTTTTTTCTCCGTCGTCCATAGAATTACCGCTCAGATTTACCTTTCCCTATTTCTTGCGCTCTCGCCGCTTTTTTCATTAAATGGTGGGATAAATTCGGTTGTTGATAGAATAGTTGGCCAAGTTCGTAAAAAATTTACGCCTTTCTCCTCTATCGACTCCTCCCGTTAACACCCCTTCATCACTATTATGGCCTCGTTGCAGATCTCCCAAGAATCAATCAAGAAATAACCGATAAGTCAAAAGAAAAATCGGTTGTTCCCACCGATTCTCGATGAAGTTACTAATGTTTCTAGTTACTCTAATTCTCAATTAAGGCGTCTTGCAGATGCTATTCATTCGAGACTTGATCGATTATATGAAGAGTCCGACAAGGCTTCTTCTCAAATTCAAAACTTCTAGTCAAGAGCTTGGAGACGAAGGTAATTGTGATCCTTACAGCACAATCGGTCTTCAAGATGCTCAAGATCCATTTTCTTTCCTGCGCAGAATCAATCAAAGTGTGATGTGACATCAAGACTGCTCTGGTGAATTTCTGTTATCAAATTTCACCACCAAAGACTGCCTCCGACAAATTTAAGTCACCAAAGACTGCATCTGACAAATTTAGTCAAGAAGATCTTACCGCTTTTCACCAAATGGCAAAGAATCATTCAAGCATCCGCCCCATGGTCAGATTAGTCAAAGAAGACATCTGCTTTTCCACCGAAAGCAGATTCTTTTCCTTTTTACCAGTACTTTTACTTTATTAAAATATTTTCACCTGTACTTTTACTTTAGTAAAATGTTTCTTACTTTTACTTTTACTTCAGTGAGATGTTTCACCTGTAATTCGGATTCATTTGGTTAAGGCAGACTTAGAAAGACTCAGAGTTCCTTCTCTGATAAATCTTTAGCCTCAACCGCTGATTAAGCCTACTCAACCCCACTTCATCTAATATTCTTATTTTAGTAAACTTGTAAGTTATAATCATCTGTAATCTTTGAATCATAAATAGAAATTTATTTCAGTAATTGTAATAAATGAACAATTTAGATCCAGACTATAATGAATTATAGAAACTAATGCTCAGATACCATAATCTTATTCAAAGCTTTATCAAACATTTTGCAATTCATAAACTTGAATTAATATTTATAGTGGGTAATCTTGATCAACAATGATTAAATCCGTATATCAATATAATTCTGAGTAAAAAGGAAATTATGGGTAATTTATAGGTTACTACCTTTAGCCTAGAGCATTTTGCAATATTTGATAAAGTTTATTGCAAAAATGTAGAAAATTCAGTGGTATATGTTGCAATTAAATGTAATCTTATTAGAAAATATTTTGCAATATTTACAGTGGTAAAAAATATAATCTTATTCAAAGCTTTATCATACATTTTGCAATTCATAAACTTGAATTAATATTTACAGTGGGTAATCTTGATCAACAATGATTAAATCCGTATATCAATATAATTCTGAGTAAAAAGGAAATGTCTTCAATGATAACTGAATCGTTTGAAATGCCAAGGCCGGGCAAAACCTTAACATATTTTTTAACTTGTTGGATGACTGTAAGAATGAATGTCACCCAAGGAGGAGGATTACTTTGTAAGCTACCGAAAGAGAGGCTTACAAATCTTCCCGAGGTCCTTATAAAACTTGCCAATATAATTGAAGCGACCAAGAAACCTCTCAGAGAATGAAGTTTTATTTAATCTTATTCGGGAACCTATTTATTTAATTGAATAGCTCATCTAATTGGCGCGTGAGTCCATGAGAGAGGATTAATCCGAGAAACCCCGACTTTAGTCGTAAGCAGACTACATTTGGAAGGAGAAAGAACAAGACCATTGGTTTTAACTGCTCAAGAACTAATTTAAATGTTTAATATGCTCTTCAATAGTCTTGGAGAATACAAGGATATAAATCGATGTAAACAATGATAAAATGACTGAAAGGATTCAAAATATTATTAAGAATATTCTGAAATTCACTGGGTGAATTTTTAAGTCCAAATGACTGAACATTCCATTCGTAGTGTCCGAACGGAGTGGTAAATGCAGTTTTGTATTTATCATCTGGATGAATAGCAACTTGCCAGAATCCTGACTTAAGGTCAAATTTACTAAATATAGTAGAGACACTTAACCTACCAAGGAGATCATCCTTGTTGGGCAAAGGGTACCTAATCCATTCTAGTACTTTGTTTAACGGTTTATAATTAATGACTAACCGAGGGACACCTCTTTCTTTCTCAGCTTCGTTATTAACATAGAAAGCTGGGCAAGACCATGGTGACTTGCTGTGTCTAATTAAACCTTTACTAAGAAGATCATTAATTTCTTTTTTACATAACTCCATTTGTTCATGACTCATTTGAATAGGTCTAGCTTTAGTGGGAATTAAATGTTCTTTAAATTCCTTAGCATATGGTAACCTAACTGTGTGCTTCTTCCTATGCCAAAAAGCATTGGGAGAATCAGAACATAAGTTTTTTAATAAATAATCTTTTAATTCTTTTATCTTTTCTTGGACTCTGTTACTCTTAAGTTGTTCTTCAACTTGCTGATACCTAACTTCTTCTTTAAGGAAATTTAGGTGGGTAACTTTGCAATTTAACAAATTTAATGATTTAGAAATTGATACTTCTTGAATAAATTTTAAATCTCTTTCTTTTGGTTTGATTAAGAATTTAAATGTAATCCTTTTTCCTAAATGTTCGCAACTTAAACCTTTATTACTAGTAGTAAATGGGTATAATAAATAGATTAATGGTAAACCTAAAATAATTTTGTCAGTAAGATTGCGAACTAAGACAAATGAGGTCTTAAAACACATACTGTCTTGACAAATATGTACAGTAGGTAATTTATATTTTATTTTCATTTGACTGCCATTAGCTGAATTTAGTTTTTCACTAGTCTTCTTATAATATCGTGTGGGGATAATACCTTCTTGAATACCACTGAATTTTCTACATTTTTGCAATAAACTTTATCAAATATTGCAAAATGCTCTAGGCTAAAGGTAGTAACCTATAAATTACCCATAATTTCCTCTTTACTCAGAATTATATTGATATACGGATTTAATCATTGTTGATCAAGATTACCCACTGTAAATATTAATTCAAGTTTATGAATTGCAAAATGTTTGATAAAGCTTTGAATAAGATTATGGTATATGAGCATTAGTTTCTGTAATTCATTATAGTCTGGATCTAAATTGTTCATTTATTACAATTACTGAAATAAATTTCTATTTATGATTCAAAGATTACAGATGATTATAACTTAAAAGTTTACTAAAATAAGAACATTAGATGAAGTGGGGTTGAGTAGGCTTAATCAGTAGTTGAGGCTAAAGATTTATCAGAGAAGGAACTCTGAGTCTTTCTAAGTCTGCCTTAACCAAATGAATCCGAATTCCTTTAATAGAAATACTGTGACTTTAAGAACATTAGTTCATATATCTTAGTGATTAATACCCACTAAGGTTTAATAGTTTAAATATTAAACTATTCATCTGTAAATTCTTAGGTTCCATAGTTCATGCTATCCAAAGAGATAATGAAGGCAATCCCATCTTTGATGAAGATGCTGGTATTTGTCTTCCTGATGGAGTTAATACTTTAATATTTATAATAATTAAACATTTTGTTGGAACCCCTAGTAATATTACCGAAAGAATTCATGATCAATTAAGTAATCTTACATGTCCCACTCTAAGTGATTTTAGATGGTACAAAGATGTATTTACTTCCAGAAGTTATGATGAGAAACGATGAAAGAATAAACCATTTTGGAAAGAAAAATTTGTTAATGGTTTACCATCTTTATTTGCTCACAAGGTTAGAGAAGAATTAAGTAAAAATTTGGGATATATAGATTATGATAATCTAACTTATGGTGATATTATTAGTTATATTCAAAAATCGGATTGAAAATGTGTATTGACTTTAAATTAGCTAAATGTTTTAAAAGACAAAAATAAAGCTAAATACGAAGTTAGGAACATTTTGTGAACAAGATGGTTTATCGCCTTGATTGCTCCCCTGAAGAAAGCACGTGCATAAGAGTAAACATATTGAGTCACATAAAAGTCATAAGCGTCGTGAAGAAAAGATACAATAATGATAAAAGGAGTAATATTCAAGATACCTATTACAATAAACCTAAGTCATCTAAGAAAAATCATATAAAAATCAAAGAATTATGATAAAAGTAAAATTGTCTGTCACAATCAGGCGTAAAGGACACTATAAAAGTGAATGTAGAGTCAAGCAAAAAACTAGCCCAATTAAATATTTCGGTAGAAGATACGTAGCAGTTATTAGAATTAATGAGAATCTAAAAAATAACAATGTGGTAGTGATGAAGAAGCATCGATATTCCGTAATCTTCTAGTAATATACATCTAACGATGAACTCGATAAAGGAAAATGAAGTCCCTATATGTACGTAAAATTGCAATAAAAATTGTTGTAAAAGAGTTAGTGTAATTACAAAAAGAAGAAGAAGAAAGTTCTTTATTAGTTGATTTAATCAAGAAATAAATGACCCCTCAATTAAAAACTCAAGATTTGAAGCAATTAAAAGATTTGTTAACCAAAGATAAAAGGTCATCGAAAAGGTTCTTAGAGCCAAAGAAAACCAATTTTCAGCCTCAATAAAACTCTTGAAAGATTTAAGTCTCGGTAAAAGAAATTACCTCCTCAATTAAATCAAGAAGTTAATAAACTTAAGAAAGAAATTTCTAACTTAAAATTCGATATTTCTAACTTAAGAAAAGAGATTGATGATAAAAAATCGATCTTCAATTTCATGATTCTTCTTCTAGTGATGAGAGTCACGATGAACCGTAATCATCAAAAGCTAAAGATTCGATCTCTTTATTCAAGGTCTCTCCTTAAAAGAATTAAAGATATTACTATTCAAAATGGTATATCTCTATTAATTTAGTTATCGATAAAATGTTCTCGTGTACTTTCATTTTAGTTGACATCAAAAGTGATTTGAATCGTATTCAAGAAGGTATTATCCCCACATGATATTATAAGAAGACTAGTGAAAACTAAATTCAAATTTAATGGGTACCTAAATGGAAATAAAATATAAATTACCTAATGTACATATTTGTCAAGACAAGATGTGTTTTAAGACCTCATTTGTCTTAGTTCGCAATCTTATCGACAAAATCATTTTAGGTTTACCATTTATCTATTTATTATACCCATTTACTACTAGTAATAAAGGTTTAAGTTGCGTAACATTTAGGAAAAAGGATTACATTTAAATTCTTAATCAAACTAATGTAGAAGAGATTTAAAATTTATTCAAGAAGAATCAATTTCTAAATCATTAAATGTTAAATTGCAAAGTTACCCACCCAAATTTCCTTAAAGAAGAAGTTAGGTATCATCAAGTTGAAGAACAACTTAAGAGTAACAGAGTCCAAGAAAAGATAAAAGAATTAAAAGATTATTTATTAAAAACTTATGTTCGATTCTCCCAATGCTTTTGCATAGCATTTAGCTAGAAAGCCAGTTACGCTAAGGAATTTAAAGAATATTTAATTCCCATTCAATCACTTAAGATAAACCATCAAATTGAGTCATAAACAAAGAATTTAGAATCATTATCTCAATCATTGATTCTAGGTAAAGTGTCTCTATTATATTTAGTAAATTTGACTCAATTCGTTATTTAATTTCATTTAGTTATTTAAAGTCGATTCTCGCAAGTTGTTATCCTTGTATTCGCAACAACTCGCTGTAATCCCGACTTAAGGTCAAATTTACTAAATATAGAGACACTTAACCTACCAAGGAGATCATTCTTGTCAGCAAAGGGTACCTAATCCATTCTAGTACTTTTGTTTAACGATTTATAATTAATGACTAACCGAGGGACACCTCTTTCTTTCACTCATATTAACATAAAGTCGGGCAAGACCATGGTGACTTCTGTCGTGTCTAATTAAACCTTTACTAAGAAGATCATTAATTTCTTTTTTACATAACTCAATTTGTTCATGACTCATTTGAATAGGTCTAGCTTTAGTGGGAATTAAATGAAATGATATACTGAGTAGCGATTTAATCATTGTTGATCAAGATTAGCTTCATTAACTCCATCAGGAAAATTGTTCTTTTAATTGCTTCAAATACTGAGTTTTTAATTCAGGGTCATTTATTTTACTGATTAAATCAACTAATAAAGAACTTTCTTCTTCTTCTTTTGTAATTACACTAACTCTTTTACAATAATTTTATTGCAAATTTTTTCGTATATATAGTGACTTCATTTTCACTATCGTATCGATTCATCGTTAGATGTATTATTACTAGAAGATTCGAATATCGTAAGCTTCTTCATCATCACTACCAATTATTTTCGATTCTCATTAATTCTAATAACCTGCTCAGTATCTTCTACTAAAATATTTAATCGGGCTAGTTTTTGCTTCGATTTCTACATTCACTTTTATAGTGTCCTTCTCGCCCACAATTGTGATGCATAATTTTACTTTTATCATATTTCTTTGATTTTTATATGATTTTTCTTAGACGACTTAGGTTTATTGTAATAGTATCTTGAATATTACTCCTTTATCATTATTGTATCTTTTCATTTACGCTTATGACTTTTATTTGACTCAATATGTTTACTCTTATGCATGTGCTTTCTTAGAGGGAGCAATGGCAGTAAACCATAATGCTCACAAAATGTTCCTAACTTGTATTTAGCTTTATTTTTGTCTTTTTTCGCTTGTTTAGCTAATTTAAAGTCAATACACATTTTCAATCCGATTTTTGAATATAACTAATAATATCACCATAAGTTAGATTATCATAATCTATATATCCCAAATTTTTACTTAATTTTCTCTAACCTTGTGAGCAAATAAAGATGGTAAACCATTAACTAATTTTTCTTTCCAAAATGGTTTGTTATCGCTGCTTTCATCATAACTCGAAGTAAATACATCTTTGTACCATCTAAAATCACTTAGAATGGGACATGTAAGATTACTTAATTGATCATGAATTTTTCTTGTAATATTACTAGGGTTCCAACAAAATATTTAATTATTGTAAATATTAAAGTATTAACTCCATCAGAATACCAATACCAAAGATCTTCATCAAAGATGGATTGCCTTTCATTATCTCTTTCGATAGCATGAACTATGGAACATTCATTATCATATATATATATATATATATATATATATATATATATATATATATATATATATATGTCCTATAAATTACCCATAACTATGTTGCAATTAAATGTAATCTTATTAGAAAATATTTAATCATAATCAAATATCTCTAACTCTTTTACAACAATTTAGTGTATTCCAATTAACATTAAAAGATTGTAATAATATATAATATATATATATATATATATATATATATATATATATTAACTACCTTATTTATTTTGACCAAATTTTTTTTTATTTTGACCAAATTTTTTTTTCATCCTTATAAAATTAATATTTTTCTTGATCTTGATAAATTAATATCAAGTGTTAGAAATATAAATTCAAATATTAGTAATTCCTAAGGCAAGGAGAATTTTCTATTATTTCCAAAATTATTTTTCCTCCCAACAAATTTTTCAAATTAATATATGATATATATATGTTATTTTCAAAGAGAAGAAACAAAAGGTTTTAAATAAAAGGCTTTAAAGCCTTTGTTTATTCGAATAAGAAAAGGGAATTTGGGCATTAAATTGAATCGATATTTTTGTGGGTGTTGGGCAAATTATAACTTGTTACCAACTTAAGTAGGGCCCAAAGCTTAAATGGGAAATTGATTTGCAAGATTGGGAATACTTTCCGTTGACCAAATACCATGTTTGAAAATTACCATCTTTTGAAGTATACAATGGATGAATTCAATCATTGTTGTAACTAAAAGTTCTCCGATCACCCTTATCGCATTGTTGATAGATTTTGATGTGTTTGAAGTCATTGTCGAGTAAGCTTTTTTTTTACGCCTCATGGTCCTGTGCACTTCTCCAACTCGACGCCTTACTCCAAATATGTCTTTATTCGAGCATCAATCGCATCAAGTTTTGTTGCATTGTTCAATAGTGTAAGTTCTACAAGTCTCATCAGACGCCTGCTTCGAAGTTCTTTCTTCTTCTTTTGAATCTGCTTTTTATATTTTTAAATATATGATATGTACACTAACCATGCATGACAAAATTTATTCTCTATATAACGGGTTCATGTCTATTTGAAACAATGCATTGACCTTCCCTAACTCGAAAAGTAATTCTCAAATTTAAGAAAAATCATCTCTAAGATAATTCATTTTCGTTGTCAACCATCGAAAAAGCAATCGCAATAATGTTTTTTTTTGCATTCTGTAGCCTCGCTATTAGGAGTGTTCCTCAGTAAGTTGATTGTATTAACGTGTCATCGACACAATAATTGGAAAACAATGGTGGTACGCTTGATCAAGGCTCTAATGACAAAGAATAAATATTTAAAACGCACCATTTGTTTCTAACTCGTGGTTGTGACGGAACTTGATATGAAATTTCAACAATATCATTATAATTATAAGTAAAGATACAAGATCCAAACTTCAGTAGATGGTAACCATTTATACGGTTAATTCAGATCCAACTAATTACCATATTAATGTTTCTAATACTATGGTATATGGTGTCTGTAATATCATTAATATGTAATCTTTTGTGTAGTTATCATACATAAAAAATTTATTTAACATAATTTCATTGTACTAAGATAGTTAGTAACTAAATCAGATAATAAGGTAATCAAGTCAACTCGACTTGAGTAACCAACTAATTATGAAAAATCAATAATTTTTTAAAGTGTTATCTCAATTTATTTTTTTAACATGTGCAACCATGATGAGATTAGTGAATAGTCGTGTTGATTTCCTCACCTTTTCAATGTTTTTTCTTTGATTCCATATTTTTTTTGGTAAGATATACCCATTATATTCTCGTTATCATGTCCTCCACAATATCTATTGGTGTTTATATTTTTTCAAATTTGTTAATTTGTGCATTATGCATTCATTAACCAACTCACTATTTGCTCGTCTCGTGGTCTCCCAACAATATATTGATCGAACACGTGGATGTCATTGAATTCTCTCACCTTGAACGCATTTAGTTTTTCAAACCTCGATACTCTCATCTTTCATCTGTAATTTTCATTATCTATGCACATTAGTACAATCTCTACAACTTGTTCGCTCAAAATATTGTTGGTAGACCACAAAATATTGTTGGTAGACCACAAACATGTAAATAGTGAGTTGTTTATTAAAGCATAATGCACAGATTAATAAATTTAAAGAAAATATACACACTAACAGATATTGTGGAGGACATGATGACAAAATATGTGTATATCTTTTTGATCTTTATACCAAAAAGTATAAAGATCAAATGAGAAAACATTGAAAAAGGTGGGATGAAATCCACATGATTACTCATTAATCCCATCATAGTTGCAAATGTTGAAGAAAATAAATTCAAGTAACACTTTAAAACAGTTTATTAGTTTTTCATAATTAGTTGGTTCCCAAGTCAACTGACTTGATTATCTTATTATGTAGGTTTTGTTATTAATTGTACTGTACAATGAAATTATGTTAAATTAATTTTTTGTGTATGATAAATATCTATACAAGATTACGATTAATGACATTCTCGACATCATACGATCAGATTCGAAACATATATACGGTAATTTGTTTGATACCATTAACCATATAAATGGTTACCATATACTATAAGTTTGGATATTATATGCTACTTATAAATATAATGATATTGCTTTAAATTTCATATCGTGTTCTCACACAACCTCGAGTTGGAAACAAATAGTCGCTTCAAGTATTTATTCTTTACCATCGAGCATCCATTCAAGCATGGCACCATTGCTTTTCAATCATTGTAATTGATGACACGCTCATATAATCAACTTACGAGGACACTCCCGATAAGAAAGACACCGAATGCAAAAATGTAAACATTGTTCGATTGCTTTTGCAAAGGGTCGACATCGAAATGAATTATCTCGAGATGGTTTTTCAGAATTTGAAAATTGCTCATTTCAAGTTAGGGAAGACCAATGCATTGGTTTTAGATGTATATGAAGCCATTCATTCTACAAGGATTAAATTTTATGTTTTCGGATGTCATGCATGGTTCGTGAACATACCATGTATTGAAAAAATATAAAAAATAGATTCATAAAGAGAGGAGGAGAACTCAAACAGGCATTCAACGGGGATTCAACAAACACATGGTTGAACTGATGAGATTGATGCTCAAATAAGGACATTTGGAGGAAGATGTCAAGTCGAGAAGTGCACAAGACTCCATAGATCGTAAGGTGTAATTTCAAGAATGACTTCAAACATAGTAGAATCTATCAACAAAATAACCAAGTGATCAGAGAACTTACAGTTACAACAATGATTGAATGCATTCATTGTATGCTTCAAAGATGGTATTTCACAAATAAACAAACAAATCATGTGATCATTCACTACACTTTTCACAATAAATTGAGGGGAGGTTGCAATCTAATATCATTAAATCAAAGAGACTTAAGGTAACTAATATAAATTTTCAATTATTAATGTTACCAATATTACATATTACCGCCATTATTTCGATGTAAACAAACTAAATATTTATGCATACTAACTATACACTTAACAATATTACATATTAACGCTTATTATTTTGATGTAAACAAATTAAATATTTATGCATACTAACTACACTTAATTTGTGTTGAAGATCGAGACATCAAACCTAGTGATTTTTACTATTTACGTATGTCATTAAACAATATAGTTTGGACATCGAACAAAGGACATGCACATGTTGTAAATTTCAAAGCACTCATGAGATGCCTTGTTCAAGACATTGTTGTCAAGTATCAAGATGTAGAATTTAAGTCGTTATTACTTTTGCTTAAAAATTACTCAAAAACAACTTGGTAGACACATATTCAAATTTTCATAATCGTCGTTAGATGACAAAGAAAATGGGATGTATCGTAAGAAGTAAGAAACATGTATAAAACCATCCAAACACAAGAAGACCTGTGAGAAGACTAAAGATAGGAGGTACAAGCATAGATTTGAAAACAAAATTCAAAACAAATGCAAAGATATGTCAAGAAAAAGACACAACAAGAAAACATTCAATAATCCACCGGTTTTAAGACCAATAAAAGTATGATATAGTTCATAAACAAAAAGAGTGTAAATACAGGAAGACTCTTTCGTAAGTTCGACGTGAATCATGGATCTCTATCCGATATAATAGATACCAAAGACCCTATGCCGAGATATTTTCCTCGACATGCAATTTGGCTAATCGTCCAAACTATATTTAATCTTAATCGCAAAAAGTGAGACGACTTAGTAAGATGATCTACAATCACCCATATGGTGTCAGGCTTTTTCTCGTTGTCGTAAGTCTCACCACAAAGTCCATCAGGATGTGCTCTCATTTCCATTCTAGACTCTAATAGTTGTAATAATCCGCTGCAGTCGCTGGTGCTTTGTCTCGACTTTTTGACAAGTTAGACATCTACTTACGATTTCCCAACCATTCTCTTCATGTTTGGCCACCGTAAGTGGTGACGCAAATCTTTGTGCATCTTCGCAAGGCTTCCCCGGTGTATCAAATATCTCAGATCGCTCGCTTATTGCAAAATCTCTTCTCACTTTGGTACTAATCAGATCCAAATTCATCCTTCAAATCTTAGTAGTCAAGTGCTATCAATCCTAAATTTCAATTCATCACCTTCACCAATCGCTTCGATATTATTGCAATCTTCGCCTTCTCTTGTGCCTCTTTAACCTTATCCAATAAAGCTCAAGCATTGTCACTTTAATAATTGTTTGTTGGTCTCCATCTGACACTTAATCTCCAAATCTAGTCATTCAAATTTTTCAACAATTCTTCTTCGAATGGTTAACTTCAATAACTTCTCTCCGCTTCTAAACAACATACGATAACTAAAATGCTAAATATAATAAACGTACGTCGCTCATTCAAAAGATGTTACTAGTCCCAAGATTCGATAACCTTAACACAATCTTACAAACATAACTTAAAATAATAATTAGGGTTCATATTACATAATAGTAATTTAAACTAGGCATAATATATAAAGTCCGCTTTTCTAATATAATAAACGACGCTGCTCATTCAAAAGGTGTTCATAGTCCCAAGATTCGATAACCTTAATACACTCTTAAAAATATACCTTAAAATAATAATTAGGTTCATATTACATAACAAAGTAATTTAAACTAGGCATAAGGTAAAGTATGCTCCTCGCAACTATACTACATCTTTCCTTTACCCTTCTCCTTCCTCGAGGTCTCTAAGCTTAATCGCAATAATAATTCATGATATAGCAAGGATGTGCAACAAGTTTGTTCAACAAGTTTAAATATAACAATAAGGATATATCATGATGAATGGAAAATATTTGACAATGAATTCAATAGTATTAATATCTCAAGGATTCAACAATATGAATATTAGAAGCAAAGATAATGATTGCTTTTAAAATAATCGATAGTCAAGTAGATTTTGAACTATAAAACTCCAATGGAATCAATAGCCGATCGAACCTTCGTTATCGGCTATGTAATAAGTATTTGAGAGGATCACCTTCGCATACACCATGTATATGTATAACATTTAAAACCGCTTCGCCAGTATCTTATATTAGATACCGGGTACTCCTCTATCAAAAGGGTGTTCTTTCGCCTAAGAACCCTTACCATTAATTGGTTTCGATAGCTTTTATAGAAAATTTCATACACTTGTTCGATCAACAAAGGTTCTGGACTCCATCCGGACATACGCTCAAAAATTATAGAAATTTAAATGATGTACAAGTCTAAGATCAGATGAACTCAAGTGCACTAAGTGCTAATATCAATAATATCGATGTGGAATAATTGTATAGTAATTAAACCACTTAATATCATGCTTGGAAATAAAGTTCAAGCTTAAATGAATAACTTTCAATTCAACAATAACCCGCTTCAATACAATATGAGAAGGATAGGAAACTTTCACAAAAATAAGTGAAGTTTAGCAATTGCACAATATTCAAAGTCAGGTAAGGTAGAGAACTCATGCGAATCAAAGAGTAAAGTTCAGAGAATTTCTTAATATAAAAGAGAGTTTCAGATACTTTCATTCAACATACTAATCACATGAAATTCAAGAACTCGCACAAAATCCAAAGTTACGCAAGTTAGAAACTTAGATGTTTGCTTTTCCTACAATTTAATTCTAGCTTTAATTAACTTAAGGCTGAAACGACCTAACATTAAAAAGTTGGTATTTCCAATTAGTATGTGTAAACTAATATGAGTCTACACTTACAAGAATCAAATCATCACATAAAGCATGCTTCTATACATGTGTCATTACATTACCCGATTAGTTTCTAACACACTATGTCATAGTTGAAATCAATATCGACTTTAAACTTGTAAACGCTTAATTCATCACACGTCCCTTTCAATATCATGCTTACTATCACATGAATACTATACTAGACATGTATTATGATTAAAGTAACCATATATGCATGCATCGCTTCTCCATTTATTAATGTAACTCGTGACCACTCATCACTACAGACGACGCGATCAAGGCTTGGTTTCAGACCGAGGAACGGCGCGGTCGCTACCGCTTCCCCGGTGCAAAACCAAGACATGGATGCTCCGCAGAAAGCCAAAGCAGTGCATACATGTCTCGCACATATATAAATAATCATGCAAAACACACGCCAAACAAGGTGGATAACTAAGTTCGATTTCTACATTCTCTTTAACATAGGTCATTATCCATCCTCATTAAATCAATACTTTATAGTGTTCTATTCACAATTTTCTTACGCTCGATTGTTAAACATATACTATATGATCCAAAGGTTGTAACAACACATGTCTTGCATATAGTTTATGTATACACATAGCTAATATAGTCTCTTACTTGCATTTTTTTAATTCATGCATGATTACGCCTCTACCCCTCCAACAATGTAAACTAACATTTTTGTCACATTTTAATGTATATCGTAACTTGATACATCGCACAAAAAGTCGTAACATGTATTACGCGATGTTTATCAAAATTTAGTTTCCAAATCCTTATATTTCTTTTAAACGCTTATACTGAATCAACTAATACGGCTTACTATATCCAAAGCACATCCGAAAGTACATGTGTTAAGGTTGTTTATAAGCATATAATAACCAAAATAAGCATGCTCGTAATGAAACAATATCAAAATTACTACATACGACAGGTTGCATGCACTGCCGTTAATCACAGATTATAAAAGTGGCGCTACGCTACCACACTCGAAAGAGCGTAACAACCCATGCCAAATCAGATCCGCATAACTACAAAGCTCCTCGACTTGCTAACAAACTCATACAACATAATGACATGCTATTCTATATCAATTAACAAAGAATTTCGAGAATTATAAGAATTTGCACAAAACCCAATTCAAGAACATAAGTTAGAATTTATACCTCTTTAAAGCTTAGTTTACTTAATTACTCCCTTCCGAGATTGGTAAACTCTTCCTCGACAACAACTCACTCATTCTCAATTTATCGAGGTTCCATGCACAAAAACAAAATCAACGAAAACTCGAGAATGGACTACTATTTAAAGATCTTTCGATCGGGAATTAAGATCGTACGGAAGGTCGAGACCGGAAAGTAGAAGGAGAATATACTAGTTTTCAAGGGGTTATTCAACCACCCATCATCAACTATCTTCCTAGCCAATGATCACAGCATTGGAAGTTACGTATTTTAGTTTTAGGTCACTCATTCATGTACTTTTTGTGACACTTAATTTGGGACAAGAGCAAAATCTCAAAGAACCTCATCAATTAAGGCTTAGTTTCGTTCTTTTAATTCTACAATGTAACTTAATGTACAATTGTTACCATATTAGGAATTTAAGGATTAATTAAATACACATCATATAATCCATGTACATTAAATATATGAAATAAAATAACGCAGCTTAGGTATTATTATTCTAGTAGCTCCATAATTATTTTTGCTACTCACATAAATGCAATAACTCTTACTATATAGTCTCTCTCTCTCTCTCTCTCTCTCTCTCTCTCTCTCTCTCTCTATATATATATATATATATATATATATATATATATATTAATGTGTCAATTGCACTATAAAAAATATATAGTTAACTACCATATAATAAAGGTTTACTATATCAAGATGCTTGCACAAATTAATTAAGTAAATATAATCATGTTATATTTATTAATCTCTTACTCATTAATTATTATTTATTCACAATAATTATTAATCAACACATTATCAATTAATTATCCATAGTTGAAATTAATTAATATGTTCAATCTTGCCATTATATTCAAATAAATTGAATATTTAATTAATAATCCTATCAATCCTTTGATATTAAAATCTTAAGGTTAGTCTACTAATTTAAATAAACTATTAGTGACTCCTTTTAATAAATTCATATAACCACATAAGGTTTAAATTAACTCACAAAATTAACTCATAAAAATTAAATCATATATTTATTTAATAAGGAGTTTAAAATTCACGGTTATTATAGTAACCAAATAGTTATATGAAAATAACCAGAATATGTTTTAATGGTAACCAAAACAGAAACAACTTGTACATCCAACCTAGTTTAGGCAACTCATATATACTCTCACATGTACAATTAACACATATATTCTTATACAAGCTTTGTAACTATCTGGTCACTACCAAAAAATAAAATGGTTACCCTTCTATACATGTTTAGTTACCAACTGCACCTTTCAAACAATGTATCAAACACAATTTAGAAGTAACAAATACGAACCAACAAACAATGTCAAATCACTGGTAATATAATCAAATATGTAATCCCATTTGCATAAGCTCCAATAAACATTACAGACTCACTAACCATGCCAAATGGTTACGTATATCCAACAAAAACCAAAGTACGAAACACAATTCAGAAGGACAAGACTAGTGACAATCGAACTAATCAAAAACTGCACAAATTTTCTTGAAAATTCTCTATTAGTCTCATATCCTCTAACTGCTTGTTTCTAGAATGCATGTAGAGGTTTGTGCATAATTTCTTTCGACATCGTGGAATGGGAATGGACTAGAATTTCAAAGAAACTTCCGTGAATAATAGCTCATCAAAAAAAATCGTGAACATCCCACACCATCGTGATAAATGCATAAAAGAAAACTAAAATCAAAACTAAAATCAACCTAGATTTAATAATTAAAGAAATGTAATAAACAATGTAAACCTTACCCTCAACTTGTTCAAAAATTCTTTCTCGCAAATTCCAATTTAATTATATCATCTTCATCCTTGTTACGACATTTGCTCACTACTAAAGTCAATATCGCACCTATCCCTCCAAAAATCACTCTTACGTAGTATTGTGGTAGTATGAAGATATAGGACTCACAAACATCCATAATTTTTGTCTCGCATTGTTTCTCCGTTTTGATCGCAGAGAATTGTAAACTATTAAATGTCAACGACACACATCAAATGTCAACAAAAACTAGTGATCCTGATGACACGTGAATGAGGAACATGTAATCAACATCGATCCACGGTGTGTTTACATCCATGAACAATCCACTGATGTATTTAGCAACATCACCCTCCCCGCATGTGATACTCTTATTTGCATTTTACTTGTGTATTTTTCAAAAGAGCAACCATCATCTTGCCATTTAAACCAATAGTCCGTGGTCGCTGCCCTTATCCTCAAACACCGCTTGAGTGTCCGCCAATTTACTAAGTAGTGTAATGCAATATCGATGTGTTCGAACCAAAAAAATAAAATCCATAAGATATTAATAGTTGTTAAAAAAATATAAATATGTAATGAAGGTAACCAACATCATAACACTAGTTTCTAAACCAAATAAATAAAGTAACCATAACTAGAACAACATAATTTGGAAAAAAAAAGAACTCACATCGTCATCTAACCACCGCCTGTGAGTCTTCAATTTATGTAACCACATTTTGGATGATATTGGGACAACCCCAAATATAAATGCGTGTTCGCTTTTGTCGCTTTCTAGAACTTATTAGTCCTTCAATATAAAAACATATTAGTATACACGCTAACATTAATAATTACCATATTAGTATACACACTATCCAAATCAAATTTGAATCACAATAATTAACAATCTAATCAACAATCGAATGTAAAAAAAGCCATTCGGTAACCAACAAATAATAAGATAGTAACCATAATCAAATAGTAGCCAACACATAACAAAACAAAGAACTCAAAACATAATATAATACTCCTCCATCCCATGATAATAGTCCTTATTACTATTTTGGGTAGTCTCATGTTAAATGTTCACTTTCTTTTAATAACCAAATTTTTACACATTTTTTCTTATTATTTTTGTACCATTAAATATCTCATACTTTTCTTATTCTAATTTTCTCCATATTTAATAAGTATGGAGAGATAATATTTTGAATTGAATAGCTAGAAAGTCATTCTCTCACCTACATTGAAATTAATTAATGGCATATTATTATGGACAATTTTGTCATTTCATTCATCTTTTTAATATGCGTGAAAAGTCCACCAGGACTTTTATTTTGGGGATGAGGGAGTAAAAGAACTGCATTCATATAATTTAATATTAACCAAAATGTAAACATCACGTAATCAACCATAATTTAAGAAACCCGAATGTACTAAACAAATACATAGTAATCAAATATAATAAGAATAAACACTTTACTGATCAACATTAATGTAAACCAAATATAGCGTAATAGTAACCATAATATACTATAGTAGTAACCAAAACCTAATACGACAAGAACTGTAATATAATATGATAGTAAATCAAAATGTAAACATCATGTAATCAAAACCAATTTAAGCAAAATATGTATACCAAACAATTACATAAGAACTAAAATATAATATGATAAGAACCAAAATTCCATTTTGAGTGTAAGAAGGGTATCCAAATCATAATATAACAAAGAATCAAAACACAACATAATAGTAACTTAACATTTATTTAAAATTAACCATTTGTTTTTACAGAAAACAAATTTATTTGTTTTATAAAACCTATACCATTGTTAAACAACAAAAACAAACCTTTTCCTCGTTGTTTAGTCCAATTTTAAACCATCGATCAAACAACGCCTTCATATTTTCGACGCCATGACCATGCATACTTTTGGGAATGCAGAAGACTCGCAATTATTTCGACTAGCACCATGCATGTGAGACGATGAACCAACCGATCCAAACTTTATCGATATGGAGTCCACAAAACAACACTCTTTTGTGTTCACTAACCGGCCTACCAACCGGGTTTATGGTCATTTTTCTATCTTATCATATCGATTTATGTCCCGAGTGGTCAAACCATCTCATCAAGTGCATACTTGCTTTCTCGCCCGTGATTTATCCCCTTTATTAGTCGATGTAAAAGTTTACAAATACAATTAGATTTTTAACTCAAACACATGCAAGCTTAACTAATATATGCAATAACAAACCGATCAATAATAGCCAATCGACTATAATGAATATATTATAATAGTAACCAACACAATATAATAGTAACCAAACCACAAGATAATAGTAACCATAATATAAATAATAACCAAACCACAATATAATCTCAGAATTCAAAATCTAAACAACATGTAATAAAAAGATGGCATGTTATTGTAACACTAACTCAAAGAGAAGAACATACACAACAAGCTTTTTTCCAAAGATATCGCTTAATATATCAAAAGATGGTATGTCATTGTTCTCGCCAATTTGTGAAAAATAAAAACAACTAATTAATCATTAAAACAAAACATATATAACACATAACAAAACAAACAATATGTCAAAGATCGCTCCCATTGAAAAAGTGAACGCCGCCCAAATCCAAATTGATCCTTCTCCACATCTAACAAACATCAGTACAATTAAAAAAATAAGACATAAAGAATTATAAAATATTATCAAGAACAACTAAATATGTAATGGTAACCAACTACATTGTTATTAGTAAACCGCAAAAAATATAATTAGTACTAATCGTATATTCGTGTAACCAACTATATTCATATTAGTACCGTGCATATAATATAATCAAGAATCAAATGTGTATATAAAGATAACCAACTACATTGTTATTAGTAACCTCGCAAAAAATATAATCAAGAATAAATCAGATAACTAAAGGTAACCAACTACATTCTTATTAGTAACTCAGATACCGCCCAAAACCAAATACTAAATTGTTCAACTTGTCATTTGTCAGGGGGGCTTCACTAGTTCCTTCCATCTAAATAATCGAACATCCGATTTGATGCTCGCCATTACATATAATTTTAGCTTTCAATGTCATAATGATTTCAAACAAGAAAACTTTGAAGACATAAGGAAGTCCATTCAACTTATAAGATTTAGTATAATGCTCCTTATAGAAATTATATATCCAACCACCATTTTTTCCCTTCTTCAAACGCCCCTTCAAAGCATTCGACAAAGAGTATTTTGTCTGCTCAAATGCCACTTTCCCCCAAGGATAACTTCTGACATAGCCAAAATATAAAAAGTTAATCATTGTCCCATCCACATAGTTATCAAAAACGGTGGATAGTATGAAATTAAACACCAACATAATCATCGACATCCTCACAGCCTCATCATCATCGTCAAAAATTGCCTCCCGATATACCCTCACTATGCTATTACACACAAACTGCTCCCAAAAAAAAAAACTTTTTCACCAATGATTTTTCATACTTTCAGATGCAGATATGTCATCCTCACCTTGCCATCTCAAATTAGAAATCGATGTAACTCGAAAACCAAACCTCGATCCTTTCTCCCTAACAGAAACCACATTTCACCATCATTCCTTTCGTGAACCTCCTCACAAGAGTATGGTGAAGAACTGGGAATACAATCGGTGTTCACTAAAATCAAGAAAATTCCAAAAACACGACGCTTTTAAACTTCGTCCAACTCGATTTTGGTGGGCTTTTCATAATAATACTCGACTTCCATGTCACACCAATATATTATTTTTCCAAAGGAAATTTTTGTTGCTCCTAATAATAAAGATCTCATATCTACAAATAAACAAAATCGATTTAAACAAATATCGAAACCAATCTAAACAATATTTATACCCTAAATAGTTACCTAGTAACCACCAAATAATATCATAGTAACTAAAACATAATATAACAATTACACAAAGAACTCATACCAAAATATAAAAGTAACCAACATCCCACATCAAGGCACAATAATAAGAACCAAATCATAATATAATAAGAACTATAACATAATAAATCAAGAATCAAACAATTATATTATAGTAACCATAAATGTAATTTTAATGGTAACCAAAATAGAAACATGTAGTCAAGTTTCAGCTTTAGGCAAGCCATATATACCAAACAATTACATAAGAACTATAACAAAATATAAAATAACCATAATCCCACATCGATGGCTCACTAATAAGAGCCAAATCATAACATAACAAAAGAGCCAAACATTTATATAATAGTAACCGTAAAAGAATTTAATGGTAACCAAAACAAAAAACATGAAGTCAAACTCATTTTAGGCAAGCCATATATACTACACAATTACATAGAAATCATAACAAAATATAAAAGTAATCAAAATTCCACATTAAGGGCACAATAATAAGAGCCAAATAATGCTTTAACAAGAATCAAAACATACTAAAGAAGTAATCAAACAGCTTATATGATAAGAACCATAACATATTTTAATGGTAACCAAGACATGTAGATCAAACCCAGCTTTAGCAACCCATGATACTAAACAAATACATAGTAACCGTAACAACATATAAAAGTAACCAAAATCCCAAATTAAGGGAACAATAATGGTAGTCAAATCATAAGCTAACAAAGAACTCAAACATATATAATAAAGAAGTAACCAAACCATAATACGATACTAACAATAATGTAATTTAAATTAGCACACCTTTAGAAATTTTTGTGTGGAGATTATTTTCAAGGCTATGAACTTCACCTTCAGCTTTTAATTACGTAGACATCAAAATCGATCTAACCGCACTTCATTAGGCTTTATATCACCGTATCACCAACCTATTATCCTTCTTATCGGATTTGTCACCTACATTCTTCCCTTTCCTCGCCATAGCAAACTTCTTTAAATCCTTAATGTAATCACTCTTCGTGATTATTTTCCTCTTCCATCCTTCTTAGTCAGATCAACCATTCTATACAAAACATACATACAACACAAATCCAAACAATCAAAACTCCATTCTCGTTAGTAAACTACTTTAATAAATAATACATTAAACTATCGAGCCATTACTCACCTGTAACGATCAATCGATAACAACTATATTAGATTTCGAAAACTCCTTCACTGCAAACAGAAACGAGTATAAATAGAAGAAAATAAACCACTATGAAGCAATGATACCGAGTAAGTACGAGAATGCCGTAACAACCGAACCAATAAAGATCATTTAAAATGAAGAACAAATCACCAAGAATTCATCAATAAGAAAACACTTGACATAAGAAAGTAATAAGTGTTTTCAATAATAGCGTAATAAGGGTTTCTAATCAAGAGTCCTATAGTAAATAACCCTGATAAATGATACTGCAAGTTATCACGATTTTAAAAAACCAATTCAATCGAATCAAAAATACAGAACAATTTTTCAAGTGAGATATCGATTTGCCATGTCCCACCAAAGAATACTAATCCCTAAATTAAGGAACCTAATCGCACTAATATTATAAATAAATATGGGAAATCAGATTACTTTTGTAATTATTTTATGTATGCACCATTATTGTAATTATTTTTAAAATGTACTAAAATATATAATTAATCCAAAAACCACAAATGCATTCCAATTTTTCACCACCAAATTTCAGAGCTCCCTCAACCCCAAGCCCCCACCACAAGCCCGTAGCTCGGGTCTAGTAACCTAGAATGGTCACCAACTCAATAGTCGACATTATCGCGGCAAATGGCCCCGACCGCCTAATCAATGGTCGAGCTCGAGAAGTGCAAAGCAAGACATACCGATTTTACCAAATATGCAAGCTAAGCCAAAGGACCCATAAGCAATATAGAGAAGTTTCTGTAACTATAAGCTCAATATACTGGCCTATATCAGAGCCTAAATTGAAGCACCTTCCTTTAAACCAATAAAAGTTTGGTCTAATGGGTCTTTCTTATAAGTTATAGCCCATGGGCCAACAAACATAGGACAAATAGATGGGAATTAGTATTATCATATATAAAAAAAGGTTCCTAGCTAGCAAGATTCACTACAAGCTTCTTTGTTCAACACTTCAACCTCAAGTCTAGAAACTTAGAAAGTATATTTATAATAAAAATAAATAAATAAGACACTTATGTTACGCTTCGATCAAGTAAATGAAGGTGAGAATAAAATGACTCATTTCTATGGAATGAAAAAATTGTGGTTTGTTGCTATTAGAATGGAATGAACCATTCTTATTTCTCCCAACATTACGGATTTAATTTTTCGGGGATGGAAAGTATGAAATAACTTATTCCAACTAGAATAGAATGAATCATTTTACTTTCTATTACATTTCTTCAATCCAAACGTAAGCTATAATAAGAGGACCACCGGGAGATTAATGAGGTAGAATCAAATAAGCATTCAATCCGCTTTACATCGACTATATTTTATGATTTAACTGGATTTTGTAATTTAAATTTAAATATTTATCAATTAAATAAATATTTATCGATGATTTAATTATTGAGTTAAATAACTAATCGATGAATTTGTGGTAGATTAATTTAATTATACGTGTTACATCGATTAAATTAATGTGAGAATTATTATTCAAAAGTATGTATTTAATTAAGCTTATTCGATTAAACTAATTATTTAATAAGATAATGTTTTTCTAATTAATTTAATAATTAATTAGAGATTTAATGATTCGACATAATTAATAATTGAGAATTTAATTATGTGACTATGTGAATTAATGATAAATTATTATATTTTATTTAAATTAAATTAAATAAAATGTTTGATTAATTTCTTAAATGGGTGTGACTTTATTAAACTAAATAATAAGAAATTAATTAAATTAAATCCTGAAAGAGTCTTTTAAAGGCTAGCCAAACAAGGCCTTCAGGGAGTTGGCCGCTAACCCAAGAAGGGATTAATCACCACAATAAAGCATCAATTTATTTCAGACGCCTTCGCTCATTGTTCATTCATATTTTTGCAAGCCCCGAGAAATCATGTATAGAGTTTAGAAAGAAATTTGAGGGAAAAGTGAATCAAGAAGAAATAGAGAAGAGTTTCATCATCCTTCATATACACAAACTAGTGGTTATCTCTTCAACCCAAACTTCAATGTATCGTTTCAAGTTTATTTTAGTTCTCTCAGAACTAAAATTGATGGTCAATTTGTTAGAAATTGATTATATATGTTTATTAGTATGCATAATTCAATTCTATATGATTTCAGATGTGATTAGAGTATTCGATTTCATGTAAACATGCTATAATCGTAGTTTTTCCATTGCGGGTGTTTTGAAGTTCTTTGTAGAATTAAATATTATATGATCAATGCATGAATTGATGATTTATGTGTATATACATGATAATATATAATCATAACACGCTTTCTACCATCTACGTATGTTTTAAAACATCAATTTCATATAAATATGTTGTAATTCGATTTCGACTAAAAGACAATTTGCACCCCTAAACCTAAAAAGGTGTAAAGACACCACAAATTTTATTATACATAACAAAACGCACACTTTCTTCACTTAACCTGGCCAAAAGTGACTAGCTAAGGTCAGAATAACAACTTTCGAGTGTAAAAATTTATTTTTAAAACAAAAATGTAATTTTTTGTGGCAAAATGATTTTTTACAAGTTAATGATTTTTTTAACCTAATGATTAATAATTAATGACTAAAAGATAATTTGCACCCAAAGTTTACACCGTTGTTGTCGATTTTTGCACCCCAAATCGAAAAAAGGTGTCTAAGACACCCCTAAACTTCATTATACGTAATAAAATGCACACTTTCTTCACTTAATCCCAAAAGTGATCAAGTTAAGGTCAGAACACAAGTTTGGGGTGCAAATCATTTTTAGTCTTAAAATTGACAAAAATAATTAATTTTAAATAAAATAATTAGTTTTAAAATAAAATAAAATAATTAATTTAAAATAAAATAATAAAATAATAAAATTAAAATAAATATTTCGAATTAATGATTAATCATTACCATTAACTCAGAATATTGATTATTTTATTTTTTTTTTTGAAATTAATTATTAATCATTCAAAGTTAAAAAATCATTAACTTGTAAAAAAATCATTTATTCCACATAAAAAATTATGTTTTTGTTTTTAAAACAAAAATTTTAAAAATAGAATTTTTCAAAAACAGATTTTGTAAAATGTATTTTTTTTTTAAAATAAAATTTTTAAAAATGATTTTTATTTTGTTTTAAAAAATTTGCTTTTAAAAATAAAAACATACTTTTTTAAAAGGCGGAAATTTTTTTACTAGTTTAAAAAAAAAAAATTGAAAGATTTTGTTTTAAAAAAATATTCTGCTTATTTTTTATGCATAATGTATTTACTATTCACATATATTTGTTTATATATGTATTAAGACTCTTTATTTTTTCATGTTATTATTTGTGAATGATAATGATATTTTTCCTTAAAATTAAATATCAAGACTAAAACTTATAATTAATTATTTTAAAATAAAAAACAATTATGTAAAGTCTATCAATTCAAAAAATCACTAAACGAGAAATGAAGATAAAAATAAAGTAAAGCTAAACTATATTAATTAAGTCGATGACTTTAATATGAGAAATAAAATTAAAAATTATTACGAGTAACCAAATTTTTAAACATAGAATTTTGTAAAATTAGATTTTTTTAAAATAAAATTTTTAAAAAAAGAATTTTATTGTTTAAAAAAATTGCTTTTTACAAAATTTTAAAAAAATTTTGTAAAAAAAATGTAATTTTTTTTACAAGTTAAATAAAAATTTGATTTTTAAAAATTCTAGTTTAAAAAAAAATCTATTTTAAAATTTTGTTTTTTACAAAATTTTGTTTTTAAAACAAAAACATAATTTTTTTTTATGTGGCAAAAATGATTTTTTACAAGTAAATGATTTTTTAATCGGATGATTAATAATTAATTTTAAAATAAAATAAAATAATCATTTTACAAGTTAATGATTAATTATTAATCATTAATTCCAAATATTTATTTTAATTATTTTATTTTAAATTAATTATTTTAAAATTATTTTATTTTATTTAAAATTAATTATTTTTGCTAATTTTTAAGACTAAAAGATAATTTGCACCCCAAACTTCAGGTTATAGCTTCAAATTTTGGCCACTTTCGAATTTGCTAAGTGAAGAAAGTGTGTCTTTTGTTACGTATAATGAAGTTTTGGGGTGTACTTAGACAACTTTTTTAGTTCGGGTGCAAAAGTCAACAATCTGTAAAATTTGGGGTGCAAATTGTCTTTTAGTCATAATTAATTTTAAAATAAATATAAAATAATCATTTTATAAGTTAATGATTAATTATTAATCATTAATTCCAAATATTTATTTTAATTTTATTATTTTAATTATTTTATTTTAAATTAATTATTTTATTTTTATTTTTAAAACTAATTAGTTTATTTAAAATTAATTATTTTAAAATTATTTTATTTTTTTTAAAATTAATTATTTTTGCCAATTTTTAAGACTAAAACACAATTTACACCCCAAACTTCAGGTTACAAATTTTTAGCTACCACTTTTGATCTGCTAAGAAGAAAAGTGTGCTTTTGTTACGATAATAAAGTTCGAGTCTACTTGCACACATTTTTCTATTGGGGTGCAAAAGTCAACGGTAGAGTGTAAAATTGAGGTAAATTATCTTTAGTTTTGGATTTTGAAGTTACAAAGTATAAAAGTCAGATATATATGACCTTTATGAGTAATCAGATGCCATAAATTGTTGTTTAACTTTAAATTTGACAAGAGATTATGATAATACATGTTAAAACGAAGAAAACAAACTTCGAATCTTATTATATTCTTGAGTTATAACGAACTCAGAATGTCAAATTTCATGTTTTTCTTCAAAACTTTCTAAAAACACCCGTAATAAAGAAATTATGTGATTCGATTCAAGTAATTGTATGATTTAAGTTATTAAAATCATGCTAGAAAGGTCGGATAATAATCATATATGAATTTTAGTATCCGGTATGCTTAGATTAATGTAATTAACAAGGAAATTGGAAGTTATGGCTTTTTTTCGCTGTCTTTTCGCGAACTTTAGAACTGAATCTGGCGTCGCAACAAGCAAATGCCAGATCCTGTGCTTAAGATCCTATTTCAGACGCTAATAGTCCGAAAGTTATAAGGCTGCTTTAGTTCATTTGGTGGAGTCGCAGCCGCCAGATGCAATTCATATGGTGGAGTCAGAGTGCCACTTTTGCGCTTTTGCCCATAAAGGAGATTTTAATTGTTCAAGTCCAAGAAATGTAATTCAGAACTCCAATCTAATGAACATAAAAAAGGTATTAGACATATAATGTGATGTTAAAATAGATTTTAACATGTCAATGAGGTTTAATTGATTTGTTGAACGATAGTTAGCTCGCCGCTCGTGAAGTCTAATATTATGTGAAAACAAGTGTCAGGATTTGATTAAGATAATCATAATCGTAGTTTGTATAAAAGAGAATGAACTTATGATGCAAGTTATGTTATAATTAACTGTAATTGTGAATGTAAATGATATGTAGGATTAAATTGAGGAACGTGAATAGTTAACGGTAATTTTTACACACGAGGCAAACTTCTAAACCTTACCTCTTTACATCGAGCAAGTTTTCTAACCTTAAACTTTATTCGAGCAATTTCTCGTTATTATCGATCAAGTTCGAGATTTCATATTAGATGTTATCATTCTTTTAAAGCATGATTACTCGCTATACAATACTTATTCGATCAGATACCTCGTGAGTTTATTATTCAAATCAATATCATTTATTGTTAAACCTCAGAAGACTAAATAAACCTTATCGATTTGATTAGTCCATAGTCGATGGACGCTCTAAATTTCAAAACCCTGGTTGAACTTATCCAAACCAAACTTCCTTTGGTGCGACTCTAATGTCAAATTAAGGGTCGATCCTGCTATACTAGAGAAAAGAGTCCCTAGCCTTACGATCGCTAAAGGTTTCAAGTATAAATTCTCGACAACCTAGGACATAGTTTAAGATCTTATGACCTCGTAAGTTCTTTTCGATTCTTGTTATTCATTCTCGATTCAAAAGCCGAAGTTTTCTTATTTTAGAAGTCTTCGATTCATTCAGATCTTATTATTTTATTGTTATATTATTATATTTTATGGGCAATCGTGCTCACTCACAGTAATAATAACATTGTAGCTTAAGAACTAAAGGTTCGATTTAGCCTTCCACTAAAGAAAGGTAAGGCAAAGTTAACAAGTGATGAAGACTTGTTATTTATTTGATGTATTTATGTTTCGCATTTATATTAAAGTTTTGTAAGACTTATTATTTGTTTATGTTTCCGTATTTGAGATTTAAGGTTGGGTGATGACCGAGATCGATGCATTTACATTCGGGATGTCAGAATCTACAAGGAGGGATTTATTTCTATCTATTTATGGTTTTTCATTTATTACGGGTAGATAAATATACGATGTTCGATAAAGGAACATCAAACCCGTGGAATTGAAGTACTTTTGATTCGAGCATGTCAAATATACTATATGAGATCGACGCCACATATGTCATAGTCTTGTGGATTATAAGTTTATTTCCGAAAATCATGTCCCTTCATTTACAAAAAGAAAATAAAATTAAGACTTATATAAGTTCAATCTCATATCTTACTAAAGACTGCAAGTTAATTTTCAGATAAGATAGGTAAAATAATGTATTTTTGATTTTTTTTGCTTTGATAATCAAATCATCCAAATCTAAAATATATAAATACATAATGATGTATTTCTTAAAAGTTAATTTTCCTATAAGATAGATAAAATATGTATTTTTGATTTTAACAATTAAATCATTCAGATCTAAACTACACACACACACACACACATATATATATATATATATCGGGAAATGATCCATAGCATGTTCAACTAGTGAACGATAAAAAATAATTTTGACCAAACCGCCTCTAATACGCCATTAACACCCTCGCTTTTCAATTTATTTTTCACCATCCAGATATTCAACTAAATAAACTCTTCTTTTTCTAGTACAAAACTTCAGATATCAACAAATATCATGCACGCAAATAAATATCGATCACGCAAGATCCCAAATAATATGCTTCAAATCTCAAATATTAAGCAATATCGACACACGATCCCAAAAATATTAAACATCCCAAATATATAGATCTCTTAATCAGTAATTTGGTCCAAATTTATTTTTTTATGCGTCCGCTTAGTCGAACTAGCTAATGTTGTTGTTACCTTTTAAATTTCAACCATTAATTTATGTAATGTATGGTGGAGATGTTATTCGCCCAATTTTCATCCATAACAAATACATGATGTAGACATTTAAAAATTTTCAGATTCGTTACTAACCTTGTAGAAGGAGAAAATCATCTTCCGTAGATAACCCCGAAGTTAAGACAACACAGCCCCCAGAGACAACCCCGGATACTCTGGGCCAACCTCAAGACAATCCCGAGGAATATAGTTCCAGCTTTAAATAACACCGAGACCTTGTTATCTTGGAGACAACCCCGAGATACTCGGGCTCAAGTCCCTGAGACAACCCTGTGTGATACAAGCCTAAACCTCAGAGACAACCCCGAGGCATGCAGCCAGGCCCAGCCCTGAGATAACCCCGTAAATGCTTGTTTCAAACCCCAAAGAATCAACTTCAACACTCTAATGATAACCCCAATGCACTCACCCCAAGACCTGAGATGATCCCAGAGGACAGTACACCTCATAGACAATCCCGAGGATGGTCAACACTTGCAGCAGAAATTTCAATCTCGTAGATAACCTCGAAAGCAACAATCGCTAAATCACCCTTAAAATTGAGATAACCCCCATCAGGGGTAAAATAGTCATTTTGCCACCTCAATCCCACATTCACGCCCATCTCAACAACATTTTAACCTACATACTACACATAAGTGTCCTACAAGAACCATAACTCCAATCCCAAGTGACTAATACACAAGACAACACAAATCTGGACAGAATTTAAAGCTTCAAGATTGGGTATGTACTCCATTTTTCTCGACTTCAGATAACCTCTTATCCCATGTCCTCGTGTATCTCTCGAATAACAACAACATACCGTAAAAGGTATTAAACACCTCGACGGATGCCCAGATTGAAGTTTTGAAGGTTCGAGGGCAACACATCGACGAGTACACGATTTTCGAGACGACGGACCAAATGGAGTTTCTGGCATTATCCTTCGAGCATGTAGATTGCAAATTAGGAAGTGATTCGTTAGATTCATATATATAAAATTGTAGAGTGGTTATAAAGGGTAAAGAGATGAGGGTAGACTTGATACCAATTAGATCGGGTCATTGATGTTATCATGGAATGGATTGGTTATTCAATTACTTGAGCAAAGAATCGATCGCCAAAGAAAGTGTGTTAACCTTACGACTCGCCAAAGGTCAGGTTCCATGGCAAAGAAGTCACCCGCACAAGCAAGTTATCCGACTGTGATGCAAGCCAAAAGTTGTTAAGACAAGGATGTAGGATAGGATAGCCCATATAGTCGATGATACGTAAGAAGAGTGCGGTTAGAAGAGATACCAATCATAAGAGATTTTGTAGACGATTTCCGCATCGATTTGCCGTGTCTTCCGTCTGGATGGATAAATCGAAGTTCGTTATTGATTTAGTACCGTGAACAAGCCCGATATCTAAGGCACCATACGTAACGGCCCCAATAGAGATGAAAGAGTCGATGGTGCAATTGCAAGAATCGCCGACAAGAAGTATATCCAAATGAAAGCGATCGCCAATGGGGAGCGCCATTGTTATTTGTTAAGAAGAAGGATGGATCAATGCGCTTCTACATTGATTACAAGAGAATTGAATAAGGTCACGATTAAAAATAAGTATCCGCTACCAAGAATCGACGATCCGCTTAATCAACTCAAGGGTGCGAGGTATTTTCAAAGATGACTCGAGGAGTGGTTATCATCAATCAAGGTGAGGCCGTAAGACGCATCTAAAGATGGAATTCGTAACCCCAGATGGCCATTATGAAGTTTCGGTTATGTCATTTGGTTTAACCAATACACCCGCAATATTCATGGATTCGATGAATGTGGTGTTTAAACCATTCTTAGATAAATTTATGGTGGTGTTTATGAAGATATCCCGATGTATTCTAAGACCAAGGAAGAACATGTGAACACTTAAGAGTGACGCCGAGACATCGAGAAAAGAGAAGTCAGACGTAAAATTTTCAAAATGTGAGTTTTGGTTGAACGGTACGCTTCTGCATGTTATCGATAAAGACTTTTAATTTCTTGGGTAGAACCATCGAAAAGTCAAGTCAGAAAATCGATCAACCAAGACACCGCCGAGATAAGGAGTTTCTTAGGATCAAGCGTGTTACTATAGGCATTTCATTTAAGATTTTTCCAAGATCGCTAATTTCGCTGATTTAATTTAACCTTAAGGTAGTTAAGTTTGTTCGACGAGAAGTGTGAGGAAAGTTTTCACAAATTAAAAAGAGGTTGAGCTCAAAGACTGTGGTTGTCATCAGCTCGATGATATGTGGAATTTTGTGGTGTATAGTGATGCATCTCATAAAGCACTAGGTTGTGCGCTTATGCAAAACTAGCAGAAGTTATTGTGGTATGATCACATCAATTAAAAGATTACTTAAAAGGGTATCCGACTCACGATTTCAGAGTCGGGTTGTGTGGTGTTTGCCATGAAGATGTGGAGACATTATCTTTATGGAGAGAGGTGAGATATATACTAACCATAAAAGTTTGAAGTATATCTACACAAAAGACTTGAAATACGTGTTAGAGAAGATGGTTGAGCCGATTAAAGACTACAACCGTGAGATTTTCTATCATCCCGGAAAGGCTAATGTTGTTGTTGATGCCTTAAGTATAAAGGACTCGGAGAAGTTAATGTTGTTGATCGCTTCAAGAGAAGTTTAGTGCCTAAAATGGCTAAGATGGAGTTAGAAATTAGATATCCGACAAAAACCGGCGAAAAGTTGTTCTAGATAGAAACAATTCATCGCTGAGCAATAAAGTGAAGAATGCACAACTTCGTGGACGAAGAATGCAAAAACATAAAACAAAAAGTATTCAAGGTGAAGAAAACAAATTCAAAATCGATTCTAAGGGTTACTTCGATTCAAGGAGAATTTGGTTCCGCCAAGATCTAAGTTAAAGTGGAATTTTCGAAGTGAAGCTCACAACTCAAGATATTCTGATTCACCCGGAAGTATGAAATGTACCGTGATCTTAAACATCATTTTTAGTGGTTAATAATATGAAGAAGGATGTGGTCGAATGTGTGGCAAAAGTGTTTAACGGTCGAAAGTCAAAGCCGAGCATCAAAGACCAAGCTTTGATTATTACAACCGCTGAGATACCAAAATGGAAATGGAGCATATCACAATGGATTTTGTGGTAGGTCTTCCAACCACTCCAACAAGGTTACGATGCCATTTGGGTAATTGTCGATCGATCGACGTAAGTCGGCTCACTATTTGCCAATCAAGATTAGATTTACCTTAGATCTAAGAAGAAAACCAGACGTGAAGGAAATTGTGTTAAGACATGGTGTACCGTGTCCATCAGGTCGATGTAGATCCACGCTTCACATCTAATTTCGAAACGACATAAGAATGCTTAGAACACAACCAGAATGAGCGCAGCAGCATTCATCCTCAAACCGATTTGACAAAGCGAGAGAACCATCCAAACACTAAGATATGCTCAGAGTAACGATAATGGATTTCAAAGGAAATTGAACGACCATCCGTCATCGTGGAATTTTCTTATAATAATAGTTATCACGCTAAGTATCGCATGCCGCTTTCAAGCTGCTATACTGCTGTAAAAATGCGTAACTCCATTATGCTACGATGAGGTAGGTGAACCTCTACTATTGGGTCCGTAATTGGTACAACAGATCGCCGAGATCATCAAAGTGATTCGAGCGTAGATTAATAATCCGCATGTTAGACAGTAAGAAATATGCCGATCAAAGATCGACAAAATAGAGAATTTGATGCTCAGAGTTATGTTTTTTTTGAAAGTGTCTCTGTGAAGTGAAAAAATCTTGGCTTGGTAAGAAGGGAAATTGCCGTAGATTTATAAGACCTTTCAAGTACTTCGACGCGGTGGGTGAAGGAAAGCAGACGAGGTAGCTTTTACCTCCAAGAGTTGGAGCATATTTATAATATTTTCCATGTATCTAAGATCGAGGCCATATAAACCCGATTATAAACATGTTATAGAATACGAGCCATTACAGCTTGAGAAAGACTTAACATATGAAGAAGTCTACGCTCAAATTATCGATGTAAAAGAGCAAGTATCGAGGAATAAAGTGATACCTTCGCTAAAGTAACTGGAGGAACCACAATGTCAAGAAGCTACATGGGAACTGAAAGCTGCTATGATGAAGAATTATCCTCGCTTGTTTACTGATTCAGATAACCATTCTGGGGACATAATCTGTTAAGGAAGGAAGAATGTAATGAATGAATTTTTCGAGTCAGGATTCTGGGACATAATCTTTTTAAGGAGGGAAGGATGTAATGATCGAGAAATTAGTAATTTAATTTAAATATTTACGGAATTAAATAAATATTTTAAATAATTTATTTATGGGGAAAATAAATAATCGATGAATTACGGTGAATTAATTGGTAACTAAATTAATTAATGTTAATTTGAATAATGACAATTTTATCTAATGGATTTAATTTAAGGAAATAATTAAATTAAATCAATTGCTTAATATTTAAGAAAATAATTAAATTAAATGAATTGCTTAATTTAAAGGAATTAAATAAATTAAATAAAGTGATGTGTCTAATTTATTAATTAAAATCGATATATAATTATTTATTGATTATAAGTATAATAATGATAATAAGATTTTTATTATTATTAATTTAAATTAATTAAGCTAAAGTTATTTAATTAACTAAATGTGACACATGAAAACTATATAATATAAATAATTTAGTTTCGGGGGGGAATTTCGTTAGCCAAACATGGCCTTGCGGCATTTCGTCTTCGTGTAATCGACGTAGACGATGATTTTTTTAATCAAGTACGTGGACTTCAGCTTATTTACGCTGCCATTTCTAAGGCTAAGACTCACCGGGCTCTTATTTCACGATTTTACAAGGAGGAATAACAAAGTGTTGAGAGAGCTTGCAAAGCTTGGAAGCAAGAGAGAAAATCAAAGGAAAGAGAGAGTTCTCGTGAATTTCAAAGGTGTTGCTGTAAGGGTTGCTAATTGTTTTACTAATTCAAGGTATAACTTATTCCTAAATTTTCTAATGAAATCAGAATTGATTTAAAGTTCTCTATAAATTGATTTTTGTTGATTTGTTGTTTCAAACATGATTATATGATGAAGGTTGTATTGTTGAATCCGCTGTCATCATACGTGAGTATTATTTGATTTCTAAACACGCGAATTTGGGTTTATAGAAGAAAACATATAATGTTGTTTATCTTTGAGAAACGGCTTAGAAAGTACCAATTTAAGTGATCAATTTATATGCTAAATTGTAAATGAAGCTTGTTTATGCTAGTTCATTAAGAAACGTAAGATAACGTAGTTCGAACGAAGTGATTCGGGTGAAAATCGAGACGCCGCTGATGATTTTGTGAAGAAGTTCAAAATGGAGTTTTATATGAAAATATGGAATTTTGAGAAATTAAACTAGTTTTAGTTGATGTTAAATTGTTCTAATTGGTTGTAAATGTTAGCAAACATGTTTGTAATAGTTTTGTACCAATTATAGGTTTTAATTTCACTGCTTTTACGGGTGAAATTGCGTGTTTGTTGGGCTAAACTTGGCCATCGCTCACCGTCAAGCTTCGCATTCGTCACAGGTAATTCAACAAGAAAAGGCCCGGTGCCAAGGCAAGAAATCACAACTGCACAAACCCCAAGCGTTAGCCAAGGCCAATCGGTTTTTCAGAATCGAGCACCAAATAAGAAATTGCTACTATAAGTTAAAGTAGTGATAAAGCAATGCTGCCGTTCTCGAGCCTGTGTAAAGGTAGTGTGCTTAATCGGCAGATCACGGTAATCTGACCAGTATTAGTTTAGCATGCATGTTAAGGATATTAAACATAAAGTGGACTATAATAATGATTGTAAGATGTCAGAATTCAAAGTGTGAAGATTTTAAGTAATTATTTAAATAAGTTATAAAATGAAACTAAAAGTGATGTTTTCAAAAGTCAGAGATAAACGATAAGTTTTATGTCGATTAATGTGTGATTTCGATATGCTAAGTATGTTAGCCTAAATGGTTAGGGTTATGCACCTAAATGATGGTTTAATACCCATAGTGTTGATATTCGCATAACCAATTGTTGTCATGATTTTAACGATGTATGTAGGATAATCGAGATTATTTTACACTGTGTAGCTTACAAATAAGGCAAGTTCTTCAACCCTACTCTTATAATAATTGTGCAAGTTTCTAAACCTTATCTCCAGACATTTGAACAAGTTTTTCTAACTTCATTCTTTTATTAATGAACGCAAGTTCCTAAATTCTATCGAGCAATATAATCGATTCTATTCTTATATTAATCGATTAAGCTCTTGTAATCTAATTCGCTACATCGAGCAAGTTTCACTTTTTTAATTATTATAAAAAGTATATATTGTTCTAATACGTCGATTCAAATGAGATTGTTCTAACTCTTGAACATAGTATTTTGTATGTGTATTATGTTTATTCGCTTATATATCATAATATCTCATCTTCGACTTCTTTGATAGCCTTGTTCGGGCTTATACATTCTCAGATTAAACCTTTATCGATGGAAATTGAATAAGTGTTCTAAAATTCTAGAAACACCGATAAGCTAGTTCCAAACTAAACTTTCTTTAGTGCGGAAATCTAAATTCAAACCGAGACTAACAACCCTAACATAGGGGATTTTGTACGTAACGCTTAGATGTTTCAGGCACAATATATGGTACAAAGGGTCGATCCCCCTAAGCACGTTAAGAAGAGTCTCAGACTCGCCTAATGATCATAAGGTTACGTAATAATACCTAAATACCAAAGACATAGTTCATGGTCTTAAGACCCCTCGATATTAAAAGTTTGAACTTGTTTCGCTTTTTATTCTCAGTAACAAGTTCATTATCAGATAACATTCATTGTTCATTCTCTTATGATTATTATAATCGTTTTTATGTCAACGAGCAAATTGTTTGCTCACTCTTGAAATTAAACAATGCAAATTTAAAGTCGAAAGAGGTGATGAGCCATCTACTAGAAAGTGGAAAGAGCAAGATGTCCAAGTGTCAAGAATTAGTTAAAGTTTATTTAAATGCACGCAGCTTATAAGACTTGTTTTATTTTATAATGTATTCCGCAAACCGATGTAATAATTTAAGGTTAGATTACCCGGATTGTTTATGAGATGATGTAACTCTTTAATGGGAAAGATTATTATTTAAGTTATTTAATGCTTTATCCTTTATTACGGGTAGTTAGATGTAATTATTTTGATATGAGCACCAAACTCGTGGGAACGGAGCATCTTGGGATTTGGGGGTGTCACAATAATTTCTCAGTAAGTCCTAGTGAATCGGTGAGAATGAAAGAAGAATGAGCTTCTATTTATAGGAAAGCATAGTTTCGATAATCGCACGCTTTGGGGCTCAAAATATTACAAGATAATACCTTTCATCTTTTCCTTTATTTTTAATTTAGTCCCGCAAGTATTATCAAACTCGCACCACCTCCCCAATAGTACATCATGTGAATCAATAGTACAATCATGTGAATCAATAGTTCTGTATATGTGAAAAAAAATAATTACAAAGATAATACCTTCATCTGCACTTCCATTTTTAATTTAGTCATGCAAGTATTATCAATCTTGCACCACCTCCCCCTAATAGTACATACACGTGAATCAATAGTACACACATGTGAACAAATAGTTATAAACATGTGAATTAATAGCAATTAATTGCTCATTTATTAGATTAATTACCGATCGTCAATATAACCTCCAGACATCAATTATTACTCAATAGATGTCGATTTCCACTAACACTAATAATCCCAACACAATGGAAATATTAATTTCATCTTTAATTAACACAAACTTATTCATCATTAATATTATAACTCACAATATTTAACAACCGTGATCATTCCTAGAAAGAGGGGCTTTTTCGACAAGGATTTCTCCATATCATGCCGCAATTAGGTGACCAAACTTCCTCGATGTAACTTTCTGTACATTATCAATATCGTAAATAATAATATGAATAATTTTGTCGTTTTAATTATTGATTTAATAATAATAAATATTATGCAGATGATAATGTGACAATAATCGAATCAATAATACGAGTGATATTATGCAAGAATTATCGTAGCAATAATTGAATATAACCGAGTGACTTCTCACGTAGAAGCATCAATAATTCAACAGCTTTTAATTCAAGAAACTTTCGCCGTTATTTTATAAAAAGATAATTTTGTCATTTTCTAACTACGACAATACTTCCGCTAGGTGTCCACCAACGATCAAGGTGCCGTCTGCCGCATTTAATATTCCCCTACACAACGATAATTTATACCAACTTGCTTACTTTTGCAAAACTTTCAAATATCACCCTTAAATTTAGCTTTTATCAATTTAACCATTTACTAAATAAAATAATAATTATAAGAAAATTGAATACTTTCATTTCATAAAATTCGGTCTTATAATCTCCTCCTTATGAAATTTCGCGCCGAAATTTACGCATCGCACTCGTATGTCGAGAGATGATGATACCTCATCGATTCTAACTCTCGAGGTATAACCTTCGAGCATAGAATATATTCATTCTTATCCAACATGTTAAAATGTATCTCCTCATAATGCTAAATCTTCTCGCTATCTCGCTCTAGTTCTAATTCAATAACGTGGTTCGTCATCCACATATTTATATAGCATCGACACGTGAAAAACGTTATGAACACGCCGATATACTTCAAGGTAAAGCGAGTCCATAGGCCACAATTCCTACTCGATCGAGGATTTCGAATGGCCCAATTAAATCGAGGGTTGAGATTTACTCTTTGTCGAATGGCCACATTCTTCTTCACATTCATCACCTCCCAAAAGTGTAGCTTTGAGTGCTTTTAACTTTATCGATTAACGCCAATTTTACTCGATTATTTGACATCATCACGTGGGTCCCTGTAGTCTTTAACTCCATCTTTATCATTTGTAAGTCATAATTAAATGGGTCTTTGTGTTAACGCACATCGCACTCATAAACACATACGATCTTCTACTACAACGCGCCACCTACCATGTTCTCTTTTTCCACGATAATAATGTATGGTTTGGTCGTAATCTTCAATAAAATGAGTTTAACGCTCGGAGTATGATACGCTCATTTTGGGTGAAGAAATATTTGAGGGTTTTGAAAAACCTGCCTCAAGGTCGATACAAAATTTGATTTCACGCCTTGGGTAGGCTAGAAGTTCTTCGTGTGAATACATCGTGAAATTTATTAACAATAGAAATATCATTCAAATCATGTATTTTGTTTAAATCAAAGGATACGGGCAAGAAAGCTCGACATCCATTTTTCAATAAACTAATAGTTTTTATGGCTTGATATGATGTTGATCGATTTTAGTGGTTCGTCAGTCAATTCAGATAATAGGTCAAGTTAGAAAATGAAAGCTAATAACCTTATTTAAAACAATCGATTTTAAAAAGATTGATGAGTAGTTAACCAATCAATCCCTAAAATCACATCAAATGCAAGTATTTTCAAAGAGATAAGATCGACAGTAATACGCGCTACCGATTTGAATCAAACAAGACTTATAAACCGTGGAGGTAATGAAGGTTTTTCTCAAATCTGAAGTTTCAACCGATAAGTCAAAGTCTAATTTCTTCTGAGTCAAATTTAAACGCTGAGCGCAAAGTAGGAGAAATAAAATAACGAGTAGAACCGATATCAAATAAGGTATAGATTTCGCCAGAGTTTTGATTAACTTACCCATAATAACTTTGTTCGAAAGTTACTCGCTGAGAAGTCACAAAAAACTCTTCTTGAAAAACCATCGACTTTTGTTTTGTCCATATCCGCTTTTGGTGTCACCGTCCCCAACCGGACTTGCTACATGACAAAATCAAGCTATGCGACCATCTTTTCCACAACTAAAACATACCTCGAAGGTCAGAAATAGTTTCGACTTATGCTGTCTCTCCTCTCTCGCATCTCAGAAGATCTAACTCGCTACCGCTCTCCTCCCCTAGAATTTATTGTTGATTTACCGGTGCTACCGCCGACGCATCGCCTTTCCCATCATCGCTAAATCTTCTTCGAATTTTCATCAATCATTTCTTCTATTATCTTCGCAATGATTACCACCAAGCGGTTACCATTTCTAGTACGATAATTTCCTCCACGATGATTATCATTATTCCGACGATCGCCGCTTACCTGCATTTATTTATTATCGTGTTGTTGGCCGGGTTATCTTTGGTGGGATGAATCATTATCGTATTCCAATAATCGAGCCCTATTCACTACATCCAATACAAACACAATTTGTGAGAAATGAGGTATCGACGTATTTCGGTCTCAAACCTCGCAGAAACATTCACGCTATTCTCTTCCTCATTATCAACCAAATGGGATGTGAACCGACAACTCTAAGAAACTTAGCTGCATCATCATGACACTTGGCCATATTATTTTGCTCCAACTCGATAAACTCCACTTCCTTCATCCGACGTAATACTTTCGTGAGTACTTGTCATCAATGCGCTTCGAACTT
>CM035172.1:58473320-58650842 GCA_020205615.1 Panax quinquefolius
ATCCAAATCAGTAATTTGTTTGCTTAATCCGGCAAATTCTTTGCGAGAAACTTGATTAAGGTCATCACGATGGGATTTACATGATTGAATGTAGGCTTAAATTTTTTGGATTTTGACCGTAGTAGGTCTCGATTGGTTCCCCGCAAAAGACTTGCGTAGTTTAGTCTTTAGGGAATGTGTGTATAATAACATGTTATGTGATGTGTCCATTTTAGGAATTTTATCCTGCAAAACGGATGTCAGCTGTTTGTAGCATGTCAATTTGTGTGTATACACATTTTCATATTTCTCATTACATGGAGATAGATATGGATGAAATTACAAGTATTTGTGCTTACAAGAAATTTTTAAAATGAGAAAGCATGAAGAGACTTTCATCCTTTTTGGGTTTATCAGAGGCTGACCTATCTTAGGTTACTCTCGCGGCTTTTTGGCATGAAGGTTCCCAAATCATCGCAATTTACTCAATGGGAAATTAATCCGGTCTTTCAACTGGAGCGAATTTGGGTGGTGCCTTTCGTGAGCCTCGTGGGAATTAGTCTTCCGACGAGTCCAGTAATCAAACACCGACGGGATAGCCTCCTGGTGGAGGGACCACACAACATACATTCACATACATCGCGTCTCACCATATGGAAATGATGACATGTGCGAAGCATTAATATCACAAGCAGAGATATAAATTAGAGGCACTAAGTGCAATAAGTAAATGCATTCATTACATTCATCATAAATGTAAATGCAATATCCACACACAAGAAGATAACCATTTGGAAAAGATTGTAATAATGACTTAAGTCCTCTTCTTTCGGTGTCCCCAAGATGAGTCGCCACCGTCGACGCCTGGATTTTTAATTGTCCATTTCACACTTGTTCTTTGGTGTTCTCATTTTAGGTGAGATTTGTTTGAAAAAACAAGTGAAAAGGTCCGACATGTATAATGTCGATGATGGACCATTAAGAGTCGCCATTGTTTTTTTAAATGGTTGTACCAACACAACCGAGAAAAGGTTTGCACATTAACCCAAAGATGTGACATCGCTAAACGGGTCGGTGAAACCAAGATTCATTAGGGTCCGGGGACTTGATTATGCGGAGGGAAGGCGTTAGGTACCCCCCGACATCCGTGTTACCACGGTGACCGCCTCTTTTCAAGAAACTATCATCTAAATGTGTGTGTGTGTGGGTCAATGTGCTTTTTATTTGGAAGTAGTGTGAGGCCTCATTCGTACCTATATACACAGGGTTTGAATATATTTGAAAATTCAATTTTATCCAGATATGGCAGTGATGTTTTATAAAAGAGGTTTTTTCAAACCCCTGTGCTCAATAGTAATTGAGACCTTTTACACTTCCATTTTATTAAGTGTTTGGCTTGATTGATTTTATTTCCGAGATGCGAAGCATCTATAAGAAAATAATGTACAAAATAATGTCGACTTCCTCGTGGGTATGAAAACCATCTGAGGAAATTCGACACTGTGCAGAATAATTTAAGCTACTTACAAGCTGTCCATCACTTCTAGATCCAATGGGATGAAAATGTCCATCCTACATGATACCGCAATTTGTACCGAAGCTAGATCCATATATATATATAGTTGTATGAATATCTGTGATCACATGATCGAAATGTAAATAAAGTCTCAACCACCACGGAGGAAACTCACATGATACCGCAATTAAAAGCTATCAAAGCGTCATGGAGGAAACTCCAGCATATATATATATATATATATATATATATATAAGCAATAAACGTAAAGAAAGATGTAAAAGCTTATCAACCACCACTTATAAATCCGTGTGGGATATATATATATATATATATATAAGCAATAAACAGTGCGCTTATTGCTTATATCTTTTATATATATATATATATATATATATATATATATATAAAAAAGCAAATAAACGGTCCGCATCAAGTCTCAGGCTCAATCGAGGCATAACTCGATAATGTTAGTCCATATATATAAATATGTATATATATATATAAATATATATATATATATATATATATATAAAACTGAAATAAAACCATGGACCGAAGTCCGGGCTAATACACGCAACACAACTCTCAACGTGAAGAAGGGTGTGTGCAAAGATGAAGAGAAAGGCTTTAAAGTGTGTGAGAAGGCTTACAGTGGGCTGCCAAAGAAGACTTATATATCTTTAAAGTGGATGAAACTCGGCTCCCGCCGGTACAAGAATAGTTATATGTGAGCTCACAAGTGTTAAAATGGGAAAGCATTCAGTATATTGCAAGTACGGAGCAAATTTAACAGGGCTTCTTTGCTCTTTCCCTTCTTAAAATGGCCACCCCAAGCCCTCTATTTGTATAGGGGGGAGCCACAGTGTACTACGACAATGTGGTGTACCGAGGCTATTCGGGTTGCCCCGGTTTCTCGTCAAAGCGTTGTCTCGCAAAGACGCGTAACGTAGGCACTACGATGTCCGATCAAACTTTCAGAATTGCAATTCGGGCTTCCGACTGAGATATGTAGGACCTATTTCGGATCACCATTATCGAGAGTTGTACAATGACATAGGATTAGAGGTTGTACGAAGTCATGAAGATGGGACGGTGCCCTCCGGTCTTCAAGCTTCAAATTTTATCCATTACCCCGCACAATAGTCAATCGGGATTGGTTTTCCTTGATTCTTGTGGGACATCATTGTGTAGAAAGGTGTATATGAAATGTTGAGATGGCGTGATGTGGATTTAGAGTGGCGAGATGATGCCTTTTCCCCTCACCGGAGTTATCGGCGGTTTGGGCTGATAAATAGACGTTGCTCAGGGTTATTGCTGAGATTGGACTGCTGCAAGTATTGAAGGTCCTGAATGTCAACTCTGAGGTATGCTTAACCTCCTAGTGTTATCTTCGGGTTGATACTAGTTATCTCATTATGAGCGCCGAGATTGAAGTTGGTTGCATTTGAAACAAGCATTTTCGGGGTTATCGTCAGAACTGCATTCCTTGGGGGTGATCACCAAGGTCGGTAGCTATTCCTATGATTGGGACTGAGACTGGATACCTCGGGGTTATCTCTGAGATTAATCGGTCTTCTCCGGTGTGTGTTCTGGTATTGGATCTGCACGCCTCGGAGTTATCTCCGAGGTTGGAATTGTTACTCCCAATGTGTGTTCTCGGGGTTGATCTTTGAACTTCCGGTAGTATCCAGAATGGATATGAACTGTCTTTCAGGGTTCCCTCTTGAAAGACGAATCTGTCCTCCTACAATATTAGTGACAGGTGTGCAGAAAATTTTGAGTGTCTACAGTCGTTCTCCTTCCTTAACCACGGGTGCTGATGCTGACGTCTTTCCATCATTGTTGAACCTCCTTTTCTTGAAATGTCCATTGCTATTGTTTTGGCCATGATTACCACCGAAGTGGTTACCATTTCTGGCATATTGATTCCCTCTACGTTTGTTGTCACCGCTTCGATGACTGCTACCACTGGTATTATCATTTTGCCGGCTGCTTTCTCTTGGTTGAGTTGACTCGTTACTACGCTCCAATAACTGAGCCCTATTTACAACATCTGAATACAAACACAGTTTATGAGAAATTAGATATTGACGTATCTTGGGTTTCAAACCTCTTAGAAACATCCGTGTCATTGTCTCCTCATTGTCAACCAAGTGAGACGCAAACCGGGACAACTCAGAAAACTTAGCTTCGTACTGCGACACGATCATATTGTTCTGCTCCAACTTGATGAACTCTACCTCTTTCATGTGACGAATACTTTCGGGAAAGTACTTGTCGTTGAATAGTTCTTGGAACTTCTCCCAAGAAATCTTAAGTGCGGCAGATTGAGTACGCTTTACCGATTCCCACCAGTAATCTGCCTCTCCTCGCAACATAAAGATGGCAAAGGGAACCTTTTGCTCCTCGGAGCATCCCAAGACATCAAATATCTTGGTGATTTGCTTTATCCACGTCTCCGCCTTAAGTGGTTTTGGCTCTCCAATAAACTTCAGTGGTCCCAGCTCCTTGAATTATTTAGCGGTGACCATCCGAGAGTTGCCAGTGTTTCCACCTGCATTTTGGACATGAGTCTCTCTTGCCTGATGTTGTACGAGTTGTAGAAAGATTCTAAACATTCCGTCGTTCGCCATTTGGTTGGTGTTGTTGTTCACCTAAGGATTATTGCCTTCCTGATGCACATTATCCTGGGTGTTGATATGTGGTGACTCAACGGTCTCCTGTGCTCCATTGTTATTCTCAACATTCTCGGATGTCATTTTCAAATACTGCCGCAAAACAAGGGTTAATTGACATGCAACATATTATCCCTATACTCTGACCAACCAATTAAATACCAAATAAACTTAGGTAGGTCATACTAGCGAAGGAATTCCCTGCCTCTCCCCTCCTAGTTCTTGTCTCACATCTCAGCTAGGGATCATATCCCTAAGCTTTGATACCAACTGGGATGCCCCCAAAATAGGTATACATCACCCATCTTAAGTCGCCAAATACATGGTACAAAATTCAAATACAACTTAATTATACAACAGTCGTGTAAAATACGACAAAACATAATCTAAGAGTTTTAATAAGAATATTGTCATCTAGACAATATCCACACTCAATGGAGTCCTCATTACATTTATTGTCACACTATTTTACAGAATAGTGAGGACTACTAAAACAACCATCTGGACTGTCAATTCGTTCCCCGACTCATCCCATCTATATTCTCATTTCCTAAAGAGAACAATGAAATAAAGGGTGAGCTCAACTAAGGGTTACCTTCATATCATTTCTCTTAATAAACTTCTTACAAGTTCATATTATTTTCACATAAGTTGATAACTTATGCTAGCTTAAATGACTTATTACCAACTTAATTGGCTTAAGTTCATTACTTACTCATTCATGTTTCTTAATCCAACTTTTCTTATCATCCTATCATGAATAGAGATAGAAGATAATTGGAGAAGAAGTCTTACTCTTTTGTTGTCTTGGTAAGTAGCTTGCTTCATCTTCTTAGCTTATGGAAATGACTTATTGCTAGCTTATTCTCTCTAACACTTAAGCACTTTAGAAGTGTTGGATTATTTGATCAACCAACAAATGACTAGCAAAGCTCTTCTATTTATAGACTTTCCAAGGTTAGGGTAGTTTAGTCTTTAAAACATCCCACCTCCTTAAGCCACCTCCTTGCTATTCATTACTTGCTAGCCACTCTCTTATCTCTTACTTGGCCATTAATTCAAAGTCTTGGTCAATACTCCTAACTTGGTCACCACATCACTTGGTCACCACATATCTTGGTCATCACACATTACTTGGTCATTACATTACTTGGTCACCACATTCAATCATATTAATAGGGTTTGCCCCATGGATCATACCACTCATGGATTCCATCTTGGGCTTACATTAATTAATCCTTGGGCTTTACTTTAACAAACACTAATTGGTTCATTAATTCATTAGTTGGGCTTCTCTCTCTAATTCACTTGGACTTGTATATAATTGTTTACCAATCATCCAAGTCCATTAACATTTCTTAATACATATTGTTGATGTACAATTTTCGTATTCTAATTCTTATAGAATTTATATACGGTATTTCATCCTTCATACAAACTCGTATAATACTTCATATTATACTCGTTTTCATTACTTCGTACAATACCAAGTATCATATAATTATTACTTATTCTTTAACACCTCGCTTTACTTAACTTTTATAATTTAAGTCCACAAGTGAATTATTACTTTTCCCATAACTAGATTTTTATTACATAATCCATCTTATCTTGTTATTCCATCATTGTGTATTTCTCGAAATCTCAAAATTATATCCCAAGCAAATACCGATGAATAGTGTTTTTCGGAAAATTTCTCGAAAAACTTTTATTTTCGTCTTGGAAATTCAAACACTTTAATTCATCCACGTAGCCCAATTACTACGATATTCTAACATCAATAGGTTATACAATGACAACCATCTTGATAACACATGGAATATGATTTTATTATTATTTAACTTAATAAAATCATTTTACAATAAGATCCGTATTTCTCGATCGTTACATTCTTCCCCCCTTATAAAGATTCTGTCCCCAGAACCCGTTTTACTTTAATCAAATAGGTGAGGAAAATTTTTCTTCATCTTTTCTTCTAGTTCCCACGTTGCTTCTTCAACGTCGTGGTTCTTCCGTAATACTTTTACTGATTGTATTACCTTGTTCCTCAGAACTTGTTCCTTTCTATCAATGATCTGCATCGGCGACTCTTCATATGATAAGTCTTTCTCGATATGAATCGGCTCATACTCGATTACATGCTTATAGTCCCGCTTATATGGATGTAATACAGATACGTGAAACACGTTATATATTTGTTCTAGGTCTGGAGGTAATGCTATCATATACGCTACCTCTCCCACCCGTTTTAATACTTCAAAAGGTCCTATAAACCTTGGACTTAATTTTCCCTTCTTTCCAAAGCGTATCTTTCCTTTCCAGGGAGATACCTTTAGAAACACATACGAGCCCACCTCAAACTCTCGACTTAGTCTATGTGAGTCTCAGATACTTCTTCCGTGCATCATCTGGAAATGTGACGAGAGACGCATCCAAATTAACTTTATCACATCCGCTGTCTGCTACACCAATTCTCGTCCTAGCATCCGGCGTTCTCCCACCTCATCCCAACATAAAGGTGTTCTGCACTTTCTCCCATACAAAGCTTCATACGGCGTCATGCCTATGCTTGCATGATAACTATTGTTATATGCAAACTCTACTAGTGGTAGGTGATCATCCCAACTACCCTTGAAATCCATGACGCAAGACCTTAACATGTCTTCTAACGTCTGAATTATCCTTTCGCTCTGCCCATCAGTTTATGGATGATAAGTCGTGCTTAACCTCAGCTGTGTTCCCAACTTCTCTTGCAAACTCCTCCAAAAGTTCGATGTGAATCGTGGATCACGATCTGACACAATCGATACCGGTACTCTATGTTTGGAAATGATTTCCTTAACATAAAGTTTAGCTAAGCGGTCTAAGTTATACTTGACCCTAATTGGCAAAAGTGAGCCAACTTCACAACCGGTCCACTATTACCCAAATTGAATCGTACCCTTTTTTGTGTCGTCGGAAGTCCCACCACGAAGTCCATCGTGATATGCTCCCACTTCCATTCCGGAATCTCCAATGACCGTAGTAAACCATGGTCGTTGATGTTCGGCCTTAACTTTTTGACAAGTTAAGCACCTACTCACATACTCTACTATTTCTCTCTTCATGTTTGGCCACCAAAAACTCTGTCGAAGGTCTTGATACATCCGTCTCATTAGGAGTCCAAATTCTTCCCTCAAATCTTAATAATCCCTCATTATCAAGACTATACTTAACCTCTTCCTTCTCGGATAACCGCTTCTTCATTTGGTTACACTCATCCGCCTTGAGTTGTACCTCCTTGACCCTTTCTATGATGGTAGATTGCATCTCTGTCGCAAAGAGTAACTGCCCCCAATCACTCGACATCTTCACTTCTATTTCCATCCTAGCCATCTTTGTTATTAACTTATTTTGAGCCGTTAACATATACAACTTTTCCTGACCCTTCCTACTTAAGGCGTCGGCAACTACATTGGCTTTTCCAGGGTGATACAAGATTTCACAATCATAATCCTTTATCAACTTCAGCCATCTTCTCTGTCTCATATTCAACTCCTTCTGAGTGAAGATATATTTTAGACTTTTATGGTCCGTATATATCTCACATTTTTTCCCATAAAGATAATGTCTCCATATCTTTAGAGCAAACATCTGTCATGCCGGTTCGGATCATGAGTAGGGTAAACTTTCTCATAATCCTTCAACTGTCGAGATGTATCTGTAATGACTTTGCCATCTTTGCATAAGCACACAACAAAAGTCCTTTATCTGAAGCATCACTATACACTACAAAATTTCCCGTGTCATCTGGCAATGACAAAACAGGAGCTTCACTTAATCTCTTCTTCAGTTCTTGAAAACTATCTTCACATTTTTCCGTTCATACGTATTTCATCATCTTCCTTGTTAAGTTAGTCAACGAGGTAGCTATCTTTGAAAAATCTTGGATAAATCTTCGATAGTACCCTGCTAACCTTAGGAAACTCCGCACCTCAGTCGGCATTTTCGATTGTTCCCAATTCATTACTGCTTCCACCTTCGCTGGATCCACTGAAATCCCCTCTTGGTCAATGACATAACCTAAAAACTGCACCTTTTCCAGCCAAAATTCACATTTGGTGAATTTTGCATATAACTTCTCCTTTGATAGTGTCTCCAACACTAATCTTAAGTGTTCGGCATGATCTTCTGGCGTCTTAGAATAGACTAGGATATCATCGATAAACACCACGACGAACTTGTCCAAATATAGTTTGAACACTCTGTTCATCATATCCATAAATGCAGCTGGTGCATTCGTCAACCCAAATGACATCACCAGAAACTCATAATGACCATAACGAGTCCTGAATGCAGTCTTTGGTACATCTTCCTTCCTAACCTTCAACTGATGATACCCCATCTGTAAATCTATTTTAGAAAAATACTTTTCCCCTTTCAATTGATCAAAGAGATCATCGATCCTGGGCAATCGGTGTTTATTCTTTATCGTTAACTTGTTCAACTCCCGATAGTCGATACAAAGCCTTAACGATCCATCTTTCTTCTTGACAAACAACACCGGTGCTCCCCACAGAGAAACACTTGGTTGAATGTACTTCTTGTCCAATAGTTCCCATGAATTTGAACCATTAGTTCTTTCATTTCCACCCGCTACCCATACTAAGATGCGGTGCCCTTGAGACCGGTGTCTTGGTTTTTGGCACGATTGTTCATCACAAATTCGATCTCCTAACCGGCGTGAGAACTCGGTAACTCACATGGAAATACATCCATGAATTCGTTTACTATAGGTATTTGTTCCATGGTTGCTCCCACTCTCTGGGTATCAACAACATGGCATAGGTAACCTACACAACCCTTTCTTAAAAGTTTTCTAGTTTGTGTCATCGTAAGGCAACACGGGCGTCCCGATAATTTACTACCGTAAAATACTACAGGAGGTTGCTTCAACGTCTTGATGCTCACACTTTTCCTTTGGCAATCTATAATTGCTCCATGGTTAATCAACTAATCCATTCCGAGAATTATGTCGAATTCTCCTAACTTTATCGGTATTAAATCTATAGATAACTTACAACCACGTACATCTACGCAACAACTCCTATGAATATCTTCAACAAGAATTATCTCTTCGTTTGCTACCTTAATGTTCAAAGGTACAGGCAATTTTTCGGGAAATAATTCTAATCGTCTAGCAAATTCACATGTTATAAACGAACAAGTAGCACCCGAATCAAATAGCACGTATGCATTCATATTGTTGATCGGAATAATACCTGCAACTACATCCCCTGATGCCACCGCATCTTGGATCATCATATTAAAAGTACGGGCCATTGATTTCCCCGAGTTGAATGGACCACTAATAGCTAACTTCCGCTTATTAGGTCCCTTATTTCCTTCTATCCCCTTCTTCTAAGGTTCATTGCTATGTGGTCACCGATCCACATACAAAGCATCGTGATTCTTCTTCGGATTGGGATAGTTAGGCGAAATGTGCCCTTTCTATCCACAATTATAACATACTCCCTTACCTTTGAGACAGAGTCCTAAGTGAGTCTTCCTATAGGTTTTACAGGCCTCCATCCTCCTCTTGGAGTCCCCTTGTTTCACTCCGATATTCCCAGAGTTAAAGCCCTTCCTCTTCTGACCGTCGCCACTTCCACTGGCTCCCTCGGTCTTGGTTCCTCCATCAACCCTGCCTTTGGTCTTCTTATCTTTGTGGTACTGGCTAAGAGCCTCATTTCCAGCTTCAGCAATTATTGCCTTTTCTAGTATGGTTCCAAAGGAAGTACTTTGGAACACAGAGATTCGGCTATAGAGCCAGGGTTTCAAGCCGTGCTCGAACAGTCTAGCCTTCCTCACTTCAGTGTCCATTTGATGTGGAGCAAATCGTGCCAGTTCATTAAACTTGGCAGCATACTGGGGAACTGTCATATCCCCTTATCTCAATTCCAGAAACCTCATCTCCATCCTCTCTTGCATACTTGTGGGAAAATAGTTCTCAAAGAAAATCTCCTTGAACCTCTCCCACGTTAGGTCTCCTATATCGGCCCTAGCCTGGTTTGCCTCCCACCAGAAGTTGGCCTCTCCCTTCATCAAATAGGTTGCAAAGGCAACCTTTTGACCCTCCTCAACATTTGCTATTACAAATGCTTTCTCGATTTCTTTTACCCATGTCTGGGCTTCTATAGGGTCCATAGTTCCCTTGAACTTAGGTGGACCTACACTTTTAAAATCCTTAAAAGTAGTAGCTCGTACTACTCCAGGAATTACGGGTACATTAGCCCCTGTTCTATTAAATGCATCAGTTAAAAGATTAACGAACTCCTGCATTGGATTAACCAGACCACCCTCCGGTTGGTTAACATTAGCCCCCTGATTTTGTTGTCTCCTTCTTGGCGGCATTTTACTGTTAAGAAAACAACACATCATTATTACTTTATTCTTGTTGGTTTGTTATTATTTGTAATAAAACAACAACTCATACTCATTACTCAACATATTCCATAAAAAGATTTATATTGATTCATAACTTGTAGTATAATGCTATATTGTTTACATTACTCAGACTTAGCTGATTACATTTCCATCCCGCAATTAATTTCCAAAAATTGGGATTTACAAAAGACTACCCTTTGTTATACAAAAGAGGGTTTTACGTCACTACTAGATACATAATATTTACATATCTATTCTTCTCTAGCTATTGCTAGATTACATCTGCCGTAAGGCATTCTCAAAATCTGCTCGCTAAAAACCAAAGAATAACATCTCTCTTGATGGTATGATTTTTGTCCGTCTCTGCTTCTACACGATATCCAACTACACGATCTTTGAAATCTACATGAGAACTCCTATGAATATAGGACATCCTCTCCAACTTCCGCTTCTTAGTCTTTAGCTCCTGCTTGATCTCAAAGATTTCACCTCTCAAATCTCGGACTTTGTCCATAGCTAGGACTCTATCATCGTGCTCCTCTTCCCACATTCCTTCCGTACTAGTCTTGTCCTTACGGACAGCTCGGAGTTCCTCCTTCAACTCCTTAACCTCTTGGCGAAGAATGGACATTCCTATCCAATACCGATATAAATGAAGGCCTTCATTGATTCCCAAGTAGACATCTCCTCCGTAGGTGGAACTCGGGTCTCAGTAGGTGGAACTCGGTCAAAGGACATCACGCCCACCTCCTCCTCCAACATGCCATCAAATATGAACATGTAGTCTAAGTCGCCCCGAGTCTCCCAGGCTTCGATGGTCACCAACTCGGTTCTACTCTACGGATTTGGTAGTATCTCTCTACCCGATTAATCTGAATCTCGCTTACTACATGTATATCTCTATACATATCATTTTCTCCTGACATCTACAATAAAACAATATAGTTTGATTAGTACACGTCATTAAAATAATAAAAATACATAACATAATATAATGCATTTTTATAAGGTTAATTTCCATCTTTTACTTCTTTATTCTTTCGTAAGGTTATGACTTAAGGTTCTACTTTCCCCCTTAAGTTTTATAACCTAGGCTTTGATACTAACTTGTAGCGCCCCCAAATCCGGGTATCTTCCAACCCGACAGATGGTGCTATACTGTACAACATTCATACATTCATTCAATTTGAAAAGTCTCAAAGAACGAATATAACTTATATATATTTAATGTAATATTTACATTTCCCAAGTTCTAAACCCATTACAAAGGTTTATTATCATAATATCAGTTAAATTACAGCAATAGACCTATACTATTATAAGACAGCTTAGTAATCTGCCTTAGCTTTTCCCTTATCCTTTTTCGATCCTCCGAGATGTTCAGTCTTAGCTACATTCATATGGTTCAAGCAAGAGTGAGCATAACTAGCTCAGCAAGTATAACAATTTAATAACAACATGCTTGGCACATACAAATCGTATATCTTTGATAACTGAACAATAGTTATGAAGTACTATTGATAATTCAAAATAGCACTTCATCTTTTCTTTCAAAATATTTTACAATAACAACAATATTTAGTAAAACATTCACTCCGGTCAGAGACCTCGAGTATTCATTCTTTATTGGAAAAGGACAACCTGGAAGCAAGTCCGTAAGCCCGATATCACTTACGAGCACTTCTAGGTGATCAACCTATTGTACTCTTTGTTGATCAACACTACATCCATTAAACGTATGCACGTTTAAGCATTTGGCAACCTCACGTGCCTGTCGTTTTACCGACAAAACATTTGTTTAACATTTCAGTCTTCTTTTAAAAACCATATCCAGTAGTTGACAAAAGATAGCAACATTTGATAATACAATAATAGATTATCAATACATCAAGTCTAGCCAAAGTAATTGGCTTCAACTTAAACATACTTCAATTCATGCGAAAGAATACATGAACCTCAAAAACTTGTTCAGATTGAACTGAGACAAGAGTTAGAATACTTGCCTTTAGCGTCTGCTATGGTAAATTAACTTTATGTTCAAGTCGTTCAAGTCTCTACAATACATGATCGCATAATGCCTTACATTAGGTCACATATAATCAAGTATGTATATGACTATATCATACCCTTCATTTCAATCTAATTGTATATTAGATTCAATTACTATTCATTCTGGTTTATCATTACCCTTGCATCTATATTCGACTAGGTTATCTCAACCTTTATATCACATTCCTTAAGGTTTAACAAAGTTTAATCAATGTTACATTACCTTCCTTAAGTTATGTTTACTTCCATTTCTTTTATTTATACTTAGAAAATTTCATTACTATCTTTGTTCTCGAGACCTGCATCGCGACGCCTTGACTTTATATGCTTACATCTCGCATGGCATGCCGAGCTCTTAATGCCATTGTCCCGACTTGGCGCGGGCGTAGTCCTTACTTAATGGGTCATTTGTGACTGCCGCCACACCTCGCAGGAGGATTTTGTCATCGTTTTCATGGTCTTTGCGGCGCCACTTATTGAACTAAGGTTTGTGCTGCGGCGAACTCTTGCAGTAGGCTCGGTTACTATTCCACACCGTGTCGTGGGTCTTTTTCCTAGGGTTGGCGCCGCGGCGCCAACTCTGTGCACCAGATATCAATTTCAGTTTTGAAATTTTGTGAACTTCCGGACGCATAACTTCTTCGTTATAAGTCCGAATTTGCTCGTTCAAAAGCCTACGGTTCATAAATTTTGTACTCTATACGACCATTTAAGAATTTTATCTATTTGACTTCGTTTGCTAAAAATTCACCTATTGGTTCATTTTTAACGTAAACGATAAACGTTCGTAAACGTTCAACGCTCGTTTCTTCGTTCTAAGTCGGAATTCGGTCATTTTCGAGTCCGTAACTCTTAAATGCCAATTATGACTTGCCTTTATTGGAAAACAATGGTTTCGTGATCAAACATAAAATTTCACTTCTATTCCGAGAATTTTACGTATTCGACGATTATCGTCCAATCGTGCAAATTCCGGCAATTCTTCCTTCTTATGATTTGTTTAATATTACAAATGAACTTCATTCATCATGTGAACATTTTAACATCCTTAATACAACAACTTATATTCATGGTTGGATTCTTGGACTTATTCTTCAAGAGCTTATAACTTGTTATTTATAAACTACTTAAGATTTTATCGTTAATGACTTATGACAAGTTAAACTTTCTTAAACATCATTTCTTATATGTTCTTAACATATAACTTAACTTGGCTATACATGATACATATGATCATATAAATTCTTTTACCTTCATATCATTTCTCTTAATAAACTTCTTACAAGTTCATATTATTTTCACATAAGTTTATAACTTATGCTAGCTTAAATGACTTATTACCAACTTAATTGGCTTAAGTTCATTACTTACTCATTCATGTTTCTTAATCCAACTTTTCTTATCATCCTATCATGAATAGAGATAGAAGATAATTGGAGAAGAAGTCTTACTCTTTTGTTGTCTTGGTAAGTAGCTTGCTTCTTCTTCTTCGCTTATGGAAATGACTTATTGCTAGCTTATTCTCTCTAACACTTAAGCACTTTAGAAGTGTTGGATTATTTGATGAACCAACAAATGACTAGCAAAGCTCTTCTATTTATAGACTTTCCAAGGTTAGGGTAGTTTGGTGTTTAAAACATCCCACCTCCTTAAGCCACCTCCTTACTATTCATTACTTGCTAGCCACTCTCTTATCTCTTACTTGGCCATTAATTCAAAGTCTTGGTCAATACTCCTAACTTGGTCACCACATCACTTGGTCACCACATATCTTGGTCATCACACATTACTTAGTCATTACATTACTTGGTCACCACATTCAATCATATTAATATGGTTTGCCCCATAGATCATACCACTCATGGATTCCATCTTGGGCTTACATTAATTAATCCTTGGGCTTTACTTTAACAAACACTAATTGGTTCATTAATTCATTAGTTGGGCTTCTCTCTCTAATTCACTTGGACTTGTATATAATTGTTTACCAATCATCCAAGTCCATTAACATTTCTTAATACATATTGTTGATGTACAATTTTCGTATTCTAATTCTTATAGAATTTATATACGGTATTTCATCCTTCATATTAAACTCAGATAATACTTCATATTATACTGCGTTTTCATTACTTCGCATAAATACCAAGTATCATACAATTATTACTTATTCTTTAACACCTCGCTTTACTTAACGTTTATAATTTAAGTCCACAAGTGAATTATTACTTTTTTCATAACTAGATTTTCATTACATAATCCATCTTACCTTGTTATTCCATCATTGCGTATTTCTCAAAATCTCAAAATTATATCCCAAGAAAATACCGATGAATAGTGTTTTTCGAAAATTTCTCGAAAAACTTTTATTTTCGTCTTGAAAATTCAAACACTTTAATTCATCCACGTAGCCCAATTACTACGATATTCTAACATCAATAGGTTATACAATGACAACCATCTTGATAACACATGGAATATGATTTTATTATTATTTAACTTAATAAAATCATTTTACAATAAGATCCGTATTTCTCGGTCGTTACAGTAAGACTTGTGGAAAGAACCACTCTGGAGAATGTCTGAAGGGAAAATTTGTTTGCTATAAGTGCGGGCAGGAGGGCCATATCTCTCCCAACTTCCCCAGTCCTAGGATGAATAGTTGATGTTTTCTGTGCGGATCGACTGAACACAAGGTGAAGGATTATCCGAAGAGGTGGGCGGAGACAGGAAGTGTGAATACGGGCACTGTCAGCGGGACGTTAGCAATCACCGGACCGACTTCGTCAAACAAACCAACAAAATCAACAGCAAGGGTCTACAACATGATGGGCAAGGACACGATGGCAGCTGACAATAGAACTCCAGGTATTATTCGTCTAACTTTTATTTTCTTATATACATGATTTTCATATATATAGTAAATTATTTTATAAAGAAATTTTGAAGGAGGAATTTGAGTTCTTTTAGAAATCAAATTTCCGTTTAATCAGAAAGAAAAGCTTTATGTGAATAGTTAAAGATCAGTTCGATCAAATTATGATCGAGATCTACTTGCAATGATTGTGTATGTTATGTACCCTGGTATGTATAGGTTTTAAAACGGTGATTCCGGGGATGGAATCTTTATAAGAGAGGGTGAATGTAACAACCCGATATTTTCTACATAAATAAATAAGAAATTTTGTGTATAAATTTTTTATTTTATTTTAAAGGATGAGGATTTGTACAAGATAAGGTGTATATGTATTTATGTGATAAATAAAAATATATTTATTACATGAATATTTACAAATAATTTTATTTTAGAATTATTGATTATTATAAATTATATTCTTATAATATATACTTTTATAGCATAAATGTTTTTATTAATTATTTTCCATGAAAATATAATCATATATTATTTAAATAATATATGGAGTGATTTTAGAATAATTATTTTATTATATGAATTTTAGTACAGATTATCAAGTTAATTAATTTACCTTAATTATTAAGGTTAAATGTGGAAGAATAAATCGAGATATGGAATCCAAACCCTAATTTTGGATTTTTATCAAGGAATGAGAATAATAATATAATATTAATTATATTTTGATTTTTTCATCTTTATAAATATGTACTGTATATACGTATTGATAATGGTTAGTCAATTATGGTTTATATTTTCAAAACCTTATAATTAATTGGTTAAACCCTAGTTCAAAAGTTAATACGCGTTCCAGACAGTGTAGTAATGGTGTTATTTGATTTATGTTGAGTTGCATAGGATTCTATGATAATTAGGAAAACCCTTATTAATTTTGGAAACCCTAATTAGCTAGAAATCATAATTCTAAAATTAGTAACCCTAATTAATATTTCTAAAACACTAATTTCTAAAATGAGAAACCCTAATTGGAAACTCAAATTAGAGTTCGAGATTGTTAGTAATTGTGATAAGTTGATTAATTTACAAGTATTAGAATTATAATTGTTAAACATGAAAACCCTAATTACTAAATTAGAAACCTAATTTCTATATTTAGTAATCCTAATTAGTAATTTTAAAACCTAATTACTAATTGTAAACCCTAATTATTAAATTAGCAAAGTTAATTATAATCAGAGATATTAAACCCTAATGTTCATGTATAAATTAATTAGAAAATTAATCATAATTAGGAAACCCTAATTTCAAAATTTTAGAAACTAAAATTTATTTAATTTTATTTTTGTGCAAACCCTAAATTAGAAATCCTACATTTGATTTGTGCTAAACCCTAAGGGTCAAACCCTAAGGATTTGCCAAATGACAAGATTGCCATTAAAATTCCCAACCAAATGACCGAAATACCCCTCTTGCATTATTGAATTTTTCCAAGTGTTAGAGTTGTTGGGGTTGTTGGCCAACCCTTGACTTCTTAGTGTGACTGAAATCTAACACAAATCAGCCAACATGTATCAGCCAATACATTACAAGAATATATATATATATATATATATATATATATATATAATTGGAGAGAAAAATAATGCATTTGGTAGCCTAATTTTTTCCAACACTCCACCAAACTCTCTCAAGCCCCACACCTCCGAAATTCTTTCCTAATATCAGTCAAGAACCGAGCCCCACTACCATCCCTAACAAATCAGAAGCCTAGAAATCAAAATTTTTCAAAGAAGGTATAAACCCTAACTTGAAAATCTGTCCAATGATTCCATGTTAGATGTTATGTTTGAGTGTTAGAATTTGTTGTTTATGATGTATATAGATGATCTGGGTTGATAGATGTTAGATCCATAACATCTATAGGCTCGGATTTGATGTTCTTCAAAATCTAGAAAACTAAAAAAATATGGTCTGACAATGAATGTCAGTGGCCATAGATCTCAGTATGATATGTGTTTTTGTTATTTTAATGTTTGATCGTGTAGTATGTCATGAGATCTTTATTCTAGAACTTGAATCAAAGTCAGAGCATGAACCGATTGTAAGTTATTCAAGGTCAAATTGAGTTGATCAAGATGACTAAAGCGTTTACGGGTAACCCGAAGCTTGACCCGTAACCTACTTTGATAACATTTTAAACCGGCTAGATCTTTCAGTTTATTGATGTTTTGTTGTTGTTCTATCTAACTTGTAGTCTGGTATTTGAAGTCCATGTTTATGCCTTAAAATCTCCTTAACATTAAACGAATCGATTTTAGTGGTTGGTCAAAGTAGGTAGCTTGATCACGGGTCCGGTTTTCTGGGCAACCCAGAAAACCTATGAACACAGTTTCTGACATGCTTTGACCGGTCAGGATCTATCGATTCTCTTGATGTTTAGTTGATGTTTTGTAATAGATCACTTAAGTTACATGTTTTCTACAACCTGAAATTGATATATCACAAAAACATCAACAGAATTGCAAGTTGTGGATGCCCAAAACTAGCCAGTCGAGTTGTTCTTCATTTTTGGGTAACCCAGAAAATGAAGAACAGCTCTGACAACTTGTTCATGGCTCCAGATCTCCTTTTGTTGTGTGTTGTTTGGCCATGTTTATTGTTGGATCGGGTAGTCTAGTATTTGTACTACATTATCTGACCATCAACATGTCCAGAAACAAATTGATCAAATAACAACTAATGGTCAAAGTAAAGACCCACACTTAAACCGCCTTATGAATGCTCGAGAACATGAAGAACACCTATAGCGACAGTTCTGTCACTATAGGTGGCCTTTAGTGACAGACAGTGTATTTTAATTAATTTATTTTCCAAAAATTAATTATTTTAATTAAATAAATAGAAAAAATGGTTTTTAATTACTAAAAATACCAAAAAAATTATTAAAAATTATTTTAAATTCTGAAAATTAGTGTTTAATTGTTTTAAATATATTTCATAAATATTTAATATTTTTGAAATATTATTGGTATTTAATTTTTTTAATTATAATATTAAATAAATTAGTTAAAAATGATTTTAATACTTGAAAATCATTTAAAATTATATTATGATATAAGAAAATATTTTAAGTTATTTTAATGACTTTTAATATTTTGTGATAAATTTCATTAATAAATTAATATTAATTATCATTAAGTTATTTACCAAATGAATTAAATAATTTTTTGAGAGTGGATGGCTCCGTTTCCAACCCTAAGCACAGGTTCGATTCCCGTGTCTCTTTCGATCATTAGATCATTAGTGCAACAACAAGTACTCACGATGACTCTTTTTCGAGAAGTAGTCAGTAGGAGCGCCAACAAGACACTAAGTGTCATTTGGTAGTGGCAAAATGGAAAAAAGTTGCGAATGATAGTTTCACGTTGTGAGTATAAGTGTAATTAAAATTTTTATTATATTAAAATCATTTTAAATAATAATTAAGTATTTAAAAATATTTTAAGTTATAAAATGTAACTTTCAATATTTAAAGGTAAATTTCATTAATTAATTATTATTAATGATATTAAGGTTATTTAATAATTATATTAAATAATTAAGTTTAAAAATGATTTTAACATTATAAAAATCATTTTAAATAAAAGTAAAGTGTTTAAAGATATTTGAAGTTATAAAATATAACTTTTAATATTTAAAGAATAATTTCATTAATAATTTAATATTAATGATTATTAATTTATTATTAATGATATTAAATTTATTTAATAATTATATTAAATAAATAGTTTAAAAATAGTTTTATTAATTTAAAAATCATTTATAAAGGATATAAATGAATTAAAAATATTTTAAGTTATAATTATTGACTTTTAATATTTTGATAAATAAAATATTAATACTTTAATATTAATGATAATTATTTAAAATGATTTTAATTGTTTTAAAAATCATTTAAGGGTAATATTAATACTTTAAAAGTATTTTGAGTTATTATAAATAACTTTAATAATTTGAAATGATTTCATTAGTAGTTTAATATTAATTAAATATTAATGATAATAGAATTGTTTAATATTTAAATCATTTAATAATGATTCCGAAGTTTGAAAATTCATGATAGATTATAATAAATATTTTAAAATTATTATAAGTCATTTAAAAATAATATGATTGGTACTTACCGACATTGAGTTACAGAATAGAGTCTTAGACTCGATAATTACCCGATAAAGTTGTCGGTACCCCGACATGTTTCAGAAATTGATCTGGACTTAGATAATTTAATTAGATATGTGATTATTTGTGATTCAATGGTTGTTAAACATGGGTAATAATGTGATTAGGTTATGTCTTAATCATGAAATGCAAGATTACTATGTGTTATAGTATATTGTTCTAATCGAACGAATGATCTGATTAATGATAGGTTGTGATATAAACGATAAAACTAAGTTGTGAACTGTAAGCAGCGCATCAAGCAAGTATCTTACCTTTGCATTTTCTTTATCTGATGGGCATAGTCTGAATATTTATGAATTATATTATTCTTTATATGCATTATTAACCTTATATTATATACGCTCATTGATTATAAACATGTTAATATATATATATTATGTTCGTTAATTTCTATAAATGGTTATACAAGTGTCCCCACTTGGATAATCATTGTATTTAATCACATGTTGATATACCTTTGTTAATTACCCGTATATATATATATATATATATATATATATATATATATATATATGTTGAATTATAGATTATTGTTGAACAAGATAAAACCTTTGATTTGGAACCCAGACAAGTATGAACATCCTGTTGGGTTTTGGCATAGAAACGCAGAGGAAATAAACCAATTAAAGGCAATTTCGAAACCCTAAAACAGGATCCATGCAAAAATTCAATTAATTTAGAGGTTAGAAATTATACCGATTGTTAAAGCTAGAATCGATGCGGTCGAATCTCCAACGCAATTCAAATCGACTGCGTCTCTACGGTATCCACACGAACGCTCCACACGAATCGTCCTACGATCTACAGAAGAAGGAAACGCGGTACTAGCCACCAAGGATGAGGATTTTCTGAAACTTTTTTTTCTCTAGTCTCTCTCTAAGAGCGGCTAGGGTTTTTAGTTAATGAATAATCCCTAAAATGGCTGCTACATATCATATATATAGCAATTAAAAGGAATTATTCAAAACCTAATTTAATAAAATCCGAATTTATATATATATATATATATATATATATATATATATATATATCTTAATTAAGTCTTACTTAATTAATATACCTATATATAAATTATCCTATTAATTTAAATTCGTAATTTAAATACTATCAATCATATTGACATATTTAAATCTTTATAATTTAAATTAATTCCCTTTTAATTACGTTCTATGTGTGTGACCCTATAGGTTATTATTACGTTGGCAATAATTTTAAAATCATATTATAAAATTATAAATAGTGAGCGACATTTAGTAATGCATCACTGCTACCCAAGTAATAATAAGATCGATGATTCGATGCAACCTTTTAGTGACCAATGTTTTAATGTAATTTAATCCTTTTAACCTTAATATCCTAGATTAAACTCGAGTCATGGAATGTGTTAAACTCTTCATAATTTAATCTGAGTTTTTCTTGATCAATGAGTAGACTATATGAAAAAATTACTATTTGAGCATGACCATGCATTTAATAGTCCTACTCAATCAAGAGGCCTATGGATATCACCCCTAATACATAGGAGGGTTAAATTCCATCTAGATCACTCATATTCCTCACACAATTCATGATGTACCCAATAATCACCTTTATAATCTACCCTATTAAAGGTGACATTTGATGATATCAAAGTACATAAATTATCGTGAAGAAATATAGTGATTTCAGGTCGGAGGACCATTACATCATTGTCACTATGAGAATTGCTAATGACATTTCGTATAATTCTCCACATAGAATTCTCATGGTGGGTCTTCCCAGTACATCGTTCTCTAACATGTACCTATGCATTGACTTAATATCTCATATATTTATGACCAATGAGATTTGGTCATCAGTCAATCCACATACTAGTCTTAATGCATTATTGTTGTCCCATCAACAATGATACTCGACTAGGGACATTTAAGAACAATGATACTAATTGTAAATATATAATCTCATGTTCAAGTCACATACTTGAAACTATATAATTTGTATCCACAATAAAATCATTCATTTATTCAATCAAATATAATATCTAAACGTTAAGCAATTATATCAAATAATTGGCCTCTAGGGCATTAACTCTAACACATCCCTACACGGGAAAACTGTTTATGCACCCAAGGTGGACAGAGTGAACGATACCCTCGTTCTTGCATGTAGTATTGATCAATGCATGGCATAACGGGCTGATCACCCCCGTGCCCGTAAGTTATGACGGTTTGTAGATGAATTTCTGTTTAACCTTTTTGAAAATGAAAACAATGTTCATAGCATGTCACCATAACCCCAGTTATAGTCAATATGTAGTTTCAAAAATTTGAAAGAGAATTGTTATGTTATTATTATCTGTTCAGATTACTTCACAACTATTGACTTGTTGTAGAAGGGTAGTACAAAGAAAACATTTAAATTCTTTCAGCTTATATATATAAATGTTATTACTTGCTGGGCACTTAAATGCTCATCTTTGCTTAATTTAAATTTTTTTCAGCTAAGTGTGAAGAACCAGAAAGCTCATGCAGAAACAAAGGAAAAGGAAAGCTAACCAAATAAGATTTGTGGTATTCTATGTAATAGTTTGAGACTATTAAGACAATGATATATATATTATCTATCATGCTATGTAATGAATGTAATAAAGGTTACGTACTTGGGAGCTAGACTCTGATAATTATGTAAATTAGGTTTGATATTTATATTATTGTTATTATTATTAGTATTATTCCGCTCATACAAATGGTATAGTGAAGCACCGAGTTTGGGTTTCAAGTACCCGAATTTGGGGGCTTTAAAAATATTGTCTAATAGACAATATTCAAACTCAAAAAAGTCCTCAGTACATTTATTATCATACTAAATAATGAGGACTACTACAGCCACCATCTCGGACCGTCACTCCATTCCCTAACTAGTCCCGGCATCGTTCTCATTTCTTGAAGAGAACAATGAAAGCAAAAGGGTGAGCTCAACTAGCCCAGTAAGAAATATTATAACTAAGATAATGCAAAATAAATTATCGTTAGCCTTCAATAGTGTTAAACAATAAATAACTAGTTTAACTGCAGCGGAATAAGCAATCCATTAGAAGAGTCAAGTAGAGCATGATATCTACTATCTTCTATGATTTAAAAAGTTTATCATCAACTTTATAGCTGAGACTCAGCTTAACAAATAATCCACGTCACCTAATTATCCATGCACTACGGTCAAGGATATTCATTAGTATCACGTCCACAAATTATCCATGCACTACGAGCAAATGATATTCGTGTAATCACCAATTTTCATGATCATACCAACAACTGTCCATCAATGCACTACGGGCCAATGAGGACATTTACCACATCATTTATAACATTGCGGGTCATGATTATAGCGAATGATTCTTGGTCATAATCATACCAATCAACCGTGACACCCCCAAATCTCGGTACTTCATTACCTCATGATTCGGTGTTCACTTAATCAAAACTGTGACGCCCCCAAAATAGGTATACACAACACCCATTCTGAGTCGCCAAATACATGGTACAAAAAGTAAACTACAACTTCAATAATACAAATGTCGTGTGAAATACGACAATATATACTGTGAGTTTAAATATAATATTGTCTTCTAGACAATATCCACATGCAAATAAATCCCCATCATAATTATTGATTCATTATTTTACAAAAATGGTGAGGACTACTAAGCAACTCTCTCTAGAACCTTTATTCCATACCCCACTAGTACTCGCTACATTCTCGCCTCCCGAGAAGAAAAATGGAACAACAAGGAAAAGGGTGAGCTCAACTAGCCCGGTAAAAGAATATTATGACTAAGATAATATACAACAAATTATCGTTAGTCTTCAACGAGGAAAATCGATAGAATACAATAGACAAACAAGTTTCGGATCAATATTCGCGTTGGAAATAATAATTCATAGAAGAGTTACGTAGAATAAAATCTACTATAATCTATGAATTTAACAGTCCATCATCAATATTTTATCCTGTAACATCAATCAATATACATCCGAATCAAATATTCATCTTTGCACTTCTGAGCCAAAGATATTCATCGATTAGTCATGTTCATTTAAACACTGTTCATCTTTGCACTTTCACGGGCAAAGATATTAATCAATCTACCATGTTCATCTCAACACACTGCTCATCTTTGCACTACAGGCCAAAGATATTCTTCAGAAATCATTCATCTTTGCACTACAAAGGCCAAAGATATTCAATAATATCATCATTTAAGACCGAGGATGATGAAAATATTTTTAAAGAAACGAATCCAATGAAACAAAATGACAAGGATTAAGGATTAAGGATTCGTACTTGGTTTTATCCACGCCCAAAATACCTCAAAAATAATCATAGTGGTGTAAAATTCAAGAATGATCAAAAACATGGATACAATCGAGTTAGTATCCGAATAGATATTTTGGACAAAAAGAAGAAATTTTATTTTTAGGTGAATAGTGCCAGTATCGTGAATAGTGCCAGATATCGTGAATAGTGTCGATACGTGAATAGTAACTTTCAAGCACCAAAAGATAGAAATTTCCCAAAAAACATCATCACGCTTCATTAATAGTACTACTCGTTAATAGTAACTTCGTGAATAGTAACTCATGAATAGTAACTTTCGTGAATAGTAACTCATGAATAGTAACCCATGAATAGTAACCCCGACATAAAAAGTTCCAAATTTGATAAAACTTGGATCAATATTTCAAAGATAATGATATTGAAGAAATAATATCATTCTGAAAAATAATATCCCTTACTTGAAAGATCGGTATTTAAATTGAAACACACAGGATATAAAGCTATGACTTGGACTTGCACCGTATAGCAATACTCAAAGTATACTCAAAATACTCACAAGAATACGCCGATAATATAGAGAGAGAAAACTTCAGCTTAAAGTGTGATTTTCAATTCTAACCTAAGCACCTATTTATAGGAAATTGCTTAGAACACCAAAGCGAGAAAATTTAATAAATTAATAATATAATTATATTATTTTCTACACATGTCTAGAATCTGATTTCAGCCATCAAACACATGCCACCTTCTAGAAAAAAATAAGAAAAACGTTTTTCTAATTTTAAATATTTTAAACTTCAAAAATCAATTATTTGAACTTGAACTTCAATAATTCATAATAAATAGCCCTTTCATCAGAAAATTCAAATCTCGCGAGTTTTTATAGGAAATTCAATTCTCTACAACTTTGCAGAAGAAAGTTTTCCAAATTCCAAACAAAATTGACCGAATCCACAAACGAAGGCGATTTTACAAATTATAATCAAATTTCAAATCAATAAATGGGGTCCACCGACATGTTTAACATGTTTTAAACATTTATTGCAACAAAAATACTCTTCCTCCTCGTATACTCATATATCCCACATTCGTTATAAAAATATCACCGTTAATATATTATTAAATAATATATTTAAATGAATTATTTTATCGAAAAAGATAAAATATTTATTTTCAACAATTGTCATTTTAAAAATTTTCTCCATCTATATCCACATAAAATCAATATTTTCCTCATCATATAAATCAATAATTAATTATTCACAAATAATATTACGAAATTACAATATTGACAATCGTGCGGTTCAGAAAGAGGGGGCTTTCCAATAAGAATTTCTTTCTTCTTGTGCCTTGATTAGGTGACCAAACCTCTCCTTGATGAACTTTCTAGACATTGCCAATAATGTTATCTAATAATATTATTCAGATAATATGAATTATTGCTTCGATAATGAAAGATATTAACGTAATGACAATTATTGAAACAACGTGAATATAAAATATCAACGCGGAATTATTAACTCAATAAAATCTTTGAGCGATGTAATTATCAGTAACCATTATTGAGTAGTGCCTTCTTACCTAAGAATCAATAATTGGTGCAATACGGTAATCTTCTTGTTCAACAACAGCGTATTAGTGTGTTTTAACCAACGGGTATTCCAACATGATAACTAAGTAACAACTTCGCCAGTTATTTAAAAACAACTTATATTTGTCGTTTCTTCATCCAATCACTTTCAGTTATGGGGCCCACACATGGTCGCTTGTGGTTATAAATATTCTGACGAAGCGATTTAATATTCCACGACCAAACGAATATTCCCTGACGATAATGAATATTTTATAACCACTTGCTTAATTTGAAATATTTGCATATTTAACCCTTAATTATCAACATTAATCAAATCAACCCTTACTATTTCAAAATAATAAATAAAGGAAATTCCTTTTATTTAAAAATTTGAGTCTTACAACCTCCCTCCTTATGAAATTTCGTCCTCGAAATTGACGTCGATACACTGTGTTTGAAAAGGTGAGGATACCTCGTTTTCATTTCGCTTTCCAACTCCCGGTTCATTTCCTCTATAGCATGATTCCTCCACAAAACTTTAACTTGTGGAATGACCTTTCTTGGCGTAGGGACATGCTCCTTCCTATCCAAAATCTTGACAGTACCTCCTCATACGTTAAGTCTTACTGCTATCTCGTCCGGTTCTAACTTCAATAACGTGGTTGGGTCTTTCACATATTTACTGAGTATGCAGATATGTGAAACACATTATGAACACGAGACATACTCGGAGGTAACGAAAGTCTATAGGCTACATTTCCTACTCGGTCCAAGAATTTGAAATGGACCAATAAATCGTGGATTGAGCTTTCCTCTCTTCCCAAATCTTGTAACACCCTTCCATGGAGCAACTTCATGACAATACACGATCCCCTACATTAAATTTCACGTCCTTTCGATGAAGATCCGCATAACTCTTTTGTCGATCTTGTGCCGTTTCTATACGTTGTCGAATCATTTTGATCTTTTTGGTAGTCATACGTACTAACTCGGATCCCAACAATGTTGCTTCACCCACCTCATCCCAACATATTGGAGAACGACATTTTCGTCCATATAATGCTTCGAATGGAACCATGCCTATATTTGTTTAATAACTATTGTTGTATGAGAATTCCACCAATGGCAAGTACTTATCCCAACTTCCTTTGAAATCTAGGACACAGAGTTTTAATATATCTTCAAGAGTTTGAGTAGTCCTTTCTGATTGCCCATCCGTTTGAGGATGGTATGCCAAATCGAATCAGTAAATTGCGCCCATAGCTTTCTAACCCAAAATCATGAAGTGAATCTTGGGTCACGATCTAAAACTATGGATACTGGCATGCCATGCAATCTCACAATCTCATTTACGTACATACGAGAAAGACGTTCAAGGGAATAAGTCTCCCGTATCGGCAAGAAATGAGCAGACTTGGTTAATCTATCAACAATAACCCAAATAGCATTGATGCCTTGAGAAACCGTAGGAAGACCCGTAACGAAATCCATAGTAATGTGTTCCCACTTCCATTCCTAAATCTCAAGTGGTTGCAACGGACCCTTAGGTACAAGATGCTCCGCCTTTACACGTTAGGCAAGTTAAACACATCGAGATAAACTTTGCAATCTCTCTCTTCATATTGTTCCACAAAATGTATGTCAAGATCACGATACATTTTAGTACTTCCAGGATGGATTGCAAATGGCGTGTTATGTGCCTCCATCATAATCTTGTACTTCAAATCAGTCGTTAGGAACACAAAGTCTAGAGTGGACTCAAGTATCAATTCTCGCCTAGGAATAGCTCCTTCTTGTACTTTCTTCTTCATACGCATCAACTCCGGCTCGGTGGCTTGAGCAACCTTAACTTTTTCTATTAAAGTTGGCTCTGTCGTATACTTGACATCATCGCTTTTCGTTCCGCATATAATCTTCTCTACTCACCGTCGGCTACCACGTTAAACTTTTCGGGATGGCATGATCGTAACATGTCTTTGAAATGAGTCTCCTCTTGAGTTCTTGAAGCTCTTCCCCACATTCCTTGCTTCATTCAATTTTGTATCTCTACGAGTCAGTTGCGTTAATGGAATAGCGATTCGAGAATATCCTTCAACGAATCTCCGATAATAACCAATAAGCTTCTAAAGCTACGCCTTTCGATAATCGACTTTAGGTTGCTCTCAACCTGTGACTCATATCCCAATCTTGGATAAGACGTCACAATGACACCTATCAATTTACTATCGCATCGAATATGACGTCCCCCTACAGAGAGTGCTCGCTTAGGTGAATTCCACAAAGGAAGTCACAAAATAAAGGCTCAAAACCAAATTCTATAGTTGAATTTTTAACTCCTCGAAGTTCAATAGGAGCCATTCGATGTGAGATTTTAGAAATGAGTTTTGTCTGGGGTTCAAAGTCGATACAAAATTTAATATCAGGCTTTGGGAGTAAGCCAAGAAATTCTTCAGAAATACGTCAGGAAAAATCAATAACAACAATAATATTATTCAAATCTGACGTGTCTTTATTCAAATCCATAACATGGACTAAGAAAATTTGACATCCGTAATAAACGAATGACTTCATGGCTTGATATGAAAATGTTTGACTACAATGGTTTGATTGCTTGAATTGAATAACAAAGTTGCTTAGGAATATGAAAACTAACAACCTTACAAAAGCAATCAATTTGGCATGATGAGTAGTTAACCTTAAAATCACATCAAAAGCAAATATCTCTATAGAAATAAGGTTAACGGTAATGTGATAGTGCCAACTTGAATCAAGCAAGATTTTTAAACAACGAATGTAATGAAAGTTTCTCTAATGGAGTCTCCACAGATAGGTCAAAGTTTAATTTCTCCGTAGTCAAGTTCAAACGCTGGCGCTTGATAAGAGAGATAAAGAATGGGTAGAACCAATATCTAGTAAGGTATATACTTCAGCGAGAATTTATAATTAACTAACCTTGCGTCTAACTTCGTTCGGGTTCCTCGCATTTTGACCGATCCACAACAAACGCTCTTCCTTAATCGTTGACTTTGACTTTTCCGGGACGATCTTTTGAGTCACCGTCCCACGAACTAGGTTTCATCTTTGTCTAATCTCGAAGCGATATGTCCTTCCTTTCCACAATTATAGCATACCTTGAACTGTCAGGCGTTTGGATGATATGTCCCTCTTTTCCGCATTTGTAGCATATATGACCGTTGGTCGTTCTCCTCCCTTAAAACTAGTTACATCTTGGCCGACGCCTTCACATGGTCGTTGTTGAATCTCTTCTTTTTAAAATCTCCTCCCACTTCGCTTCTTCTATTTTCATGGCCGATTACCACCGGAGTGGGTTACCGCCTTTGTCCAGATTCTTCTTTCTCCGTTGGTTATCGTTATTCGATGACCGCTATCTTCTTGGTATGATCTGGTTATGGTCCCTCGGTTGAACGTATTTCGTTATCTCGCCTAACAATCGAGCCCTATTGACAACATCCGAATAGAGAGAAAATTTATGAAAAATGAGATCTTGGCGTATGTCGGGTTTCAAACCTCTCGAAACATCCGCGTCATCGTTCCTCATTCTCCACCAAATGAGGTGCAAACTGGGATAACTCTGCAAACTTTGCCTCATCTTTGAGACAATCGTATTGTTGTCTTTCTAACTGATGAACTCCACTTCCTTCATATAGCGAATACTTTCGAGGAAGTACTTGTCATTGAACTATTTCAAACGTCTCCCATGACATCTTTGAGTGCGGTTGGATGGGTACGCTTCCTGATTCCCACCGATGTCTGCCTCGCCACCTAACATAAAGGCGGCGAATGGAACTTTCTGTTCTCCGTGCATCCCAAGACATCGAATATCTTGGTAATTTGTTTGACCCGTCTCCTCCGTAAATTCGGATCCGCTTTCCCAGTGCAGTGGTCCCACTCTTTTGAACTGCTTGCATTTGTGACCACCAAGTCGTGAATTGCTATCATTTCCTCCTCATATTTTGAACACGAGTCTCCTCGTCGATTTTGCATGAACTGCAAAAGCTTCTAAACATCCCCCTGTTCATCATCGCTTCGTGGTGTTGTTCACAGAGGAACATTGCCACTGCTGCACGCTTTTCCTCGTTGGTAAAGTACGAGCATCTCCACGATCTCATTTACTCCATTCGTTAATATTCTCACCGACATTCTCAAATACTCATAAAACAAGTATTAATTAAGGAAATCAATATATCACATAATATCCCTATATATCTTGACCAACTAACAAATAAGCTTAGGTAGGACACACTAGCGGGATTTACTCGTCTCTCCCTCCTAGTTCTATTCCCCGATCTCCGCCAGAGATCATATCCTAAGCTCGATACCAACCGCGACGCCTCCCCAAATAGGTATACACAACACCCATTCTGAGTCGCCAAATACATGGTACAAAAAGTAAACTACAACTTCAATAATACAAATGTCGTGTGAAATACGACAATATATATCTTAATGAGTTTAAATATAATATTGTCTTCTGACAATATCCACATGCAAATAAATCCCCATCATAATTATTGATTCATTATTTTACAAAATGGTGAGGACTACTAAGCAACTCTCTCTAGAACCTTCATTCCATACCCCACTAGTACTCGCTACATTCTCGCCTCCCGAGAAGAAAATGGAACAACAAGGAAAAGGGTGAGCTCAACTAGCCCAAGAAAGAATATTATGACTAAGATAATATACAACAAATTATCGTTAGTCTTCAACGAGGAAAAATCGATAGAATACAATAGTACAACAAGTTTCGAGATCAATATTCGCAATGGAAATAATAATTCATAGAAGAGTTACGTAGAAATAAAATCTACTATAATCTATGAATTTAACGATCCATCATCAATATTTTATCCTCGTAACATCAATCAATTTACATCCGAATCAAATATTCATCTTTTACTACAGCCAAAGATATTCATCATTAATCATGTTCATTTAAACACTGTTCATCTTTTGCACTCTGAGCCAAAGATATTAATCAATCGGTCATGTTCATCTCAACACCTGTTCATCTTTGCACTACAGACCAAAGATATTCTTCAGGAATCAATCAACCTTTCCACTACAGCCAAAGATATTCAATAATATCATCATTTAAGACTGAGGATGATGAAAATATTTTAAAGAAACGAATCCAGTGAAACAAAATGACAAGGATTAAGGATTAAGGATTCGTACTTGGTTTTATCCACGCCCAAAAATACCTCAAAAATAATCATAGTGGTGTAAAATTCAAGAATGATCAAAACATGGATACAATCAGAGTTAGTATCCGTATAGATATTTTGGACAAAAAGAAGAAATTTTATTTTTCTATGAATAGTCTGCAGATATCGTGAATAGTGTCAGATATCGTGAATAGTGTCGATATCGTGAATAGTAACTCCGACACCAAAAGATAGAAATTTCCCAAAAACATCATCACGCTTCACTGAATAGTACTCGTGAATAAGTAACTCATGAATAGTAACTCATGAATAGAACTTTCGTGAATAGTAACTCATGAATAGTAACCCATGAATAGTAACCCAGAGCATAAAAAAGTTCCAAATTTGATAAAAACTTGAGATCAATATTTCAAGATAATGATATTGAAGAAATAATATCATTACGAAAAATAATATCCCTTACTTGAAAGATCGGATTTTTATTTGAAACACCTGATATAAAGGCGACTTGGACTTGCACCGTATAGCAATACTCAAAGTATACTCAAAATACTCACAAGAATACGCCGATAATATAGAGAGAAAAACTTCAGCCGTAATTTTCAATTTTCAATTCTAAGCAAGCCTATTTATAGGAAATTGCTTAGAACACCAAAGCAGAAAATTTAATAAATTAATAATATAATTATATTATTTTCTACACATGTCTAGAATCTGATTTCAGCCATCAAACACATGCCACCTTCTAGAAAAAATAAGAAAAAACGTTTTCTAATTTTAAATATTTTAAACTTCCAAAATCAATTATTTCTAACTTCAGAACTTCAATAATTCATAATAAATAGCCCTTTCATCAGAAAATTCAAATCTCGCGAGTTTTTAGGAAATTCAATTCTCTACAACTTTGCAGAAGAAAGTTTTTCCAAATTCCAAACAGAAATTGATCGAAATCCACAAACGGGCGATTTTACAGTCTATAATCAAATTTCAGTCAATAAATGGGGTCCACCGACACATGATTAACATGTTTTTAAACATTTATTGCAACAAAAATACTCTTCCTCCTCGTATACTCATATATCACATTTCGTTATAAAAATATCACCAATTAATATATTATTAAAATAATATATTTAAATGAATTATTTTATCGAAAAAGATAAAATATTTATTTTCAACAATTGTCATTTTAAAAATTTTCTCCATCTATATCCACATAAAATCAATATTTTCCTCATCATATAAATCAATAATTAATTATTCACAAATAATATTACGAATCTCACAATATTGACAACCGCGTAGCGGTTCAGGAAAGAGGGGCTTTCCAATAAGAATTTCTTCTTCTGGCCAAGAATTAGGTGACCAAACCTCTCCTTAGATGTAACTTTCTAGACATTGCCAATAATGTTATCTAATAATATTATTCGAGATAATATGAATTATTGCTCGATAATGAAAGATACCAGTAATGACATTATTGAAACAACAAAATATAAAATATCAACGCAACAATTATTAACTCAATAAATCTTCGAATAAAGAATTATCAACCATTATTGAGTAGTGCCTTCTTCTTGACGTAAGAATCAATAATTGGTGCAATACCGTGTAATACTGCTCAACAACGCCATTAGTGTGTTTTAACCAATTACGGTATTCCAACGATGATTAATCTTGTAACAACTACGCCTGCTATATTTAAAACAACTTATATTTGTCGTTTTCTTCATCCAATCACTTTCCGTTATGGGGCCCACACATGGCTCATATCTAATATTCTCCCAATATTCATAAAACGAATATTCCTCGGCGATAATGAATATTTTATAACCACTTGCTTAATTTGAAATATTTGCATATTTAACCCTTAACTATCCACATTAATCAAATCAACCCTTACTATTTCAAAATAATAAATAAAGGAAATTCCTTTTTATTTAAAAATTTCGGAGTCTTACAAAAACATTCATATCTAACTACCCAATCATAATATAATTGAATAATAAAACCTGCCCATACATGATTACGTTAATAAAATTATCTCCCAGGTTATCAAACCTTTAATTACAATCATTCAAATGCGAAAATTAAATTATTACATCACATCATTATTAAAAGTCTATCATCATAACGATAAAACAAAATTACAAGTCTTCATCACTTGTACATTTTTCCCTTTCCTTTGCTAGTTGTAGGTTTATTTACCTTCTCAACCATAGCTGCAATAAATGTATAAATATGCAAGAGTGAGCAAACAAAGCTCACTTGAAATAAGAATAAATAACTTTACAACATTTTCCAAATAATAGGCTCAATAGAACAGAATGATATGTTCTATTAACATTACAACATTTGCCAAATAATAGGCTCAATAGAACTAAATGATATGTTCTATTAACATTCTGAAATATACTACTGAGGGTCTAATGACCACGAACCATGTCCACAGTTATAAGTAATCTTTCAACTTTAACTTTAACAGTCATATGACTATAAGGACTCCACGTACTTAGGGGGATCAATCCTTCGTACAATGTATTGTGCACAACCATTTCAACGCTAAGCGTAAACCCCTAAAAATAGGATTGCTCATCTCAGTATTTAGAGTACAAGTCCGCAGCAAAGAAAGTTTGGTTTGGATAAGCTTTCAAGGGTAATTTGAAGTTTTAACGATCATCAACTAGGGAACTAGTTGAATCAATAATGCTTGATAACACAATAGTTGTTTAAATAACAACATAACTTAGAATATTTGAGAATCATAGGTGAACTAACTATATTCTAGACTCATGCTTGAAATAACTAGAGAAGATAAGTATTGATCAAAATAAAGAAATGATAAACCTTGGCTTGAACGATAATAAGCTAGGTCTATAATCTTGTCAAATTAGAATTTTAGTTACCGAACATGCATTAGTTGATAGCAACCTGGAAACAATGCTTACTCCACATGGTAATAAGATATACAAAGTGATTAAACCATTCAACACAAGGAATTAAGGTTCAAGAAACATTTATTATAAAAGAATAAACTAAAGAAACTTGTTTAACTATAAACAAGTTAGAGTAAGTCAACAATGATTAGAATTCCAATAATTTAGAATTAAAACATGCTCAATGTAATAGATGAGATTTTGGAACTTGCATCATCATAAATAACTAGATACAAAAAACGTGCCCAAAGTAAAAAGATAGGTTTAGAAACTTTCTCAATCAAAAGAATGAAGTTACACAATGTAATAATAGAACCAACTCAACGAAAGTGTAGAGTTAGAAAACTTGCCTTGAGCGTAAGCTATAATATTAAAACTCACGTTTACCTATACAAAGTATTAAAACCACAACATATATTAGACATACTAATATTCACTTTTCAATATAAAACGCATTACTAGCTAAACTTGTTATTTTAGCACAAGTCTTATGCTACCATATAAATTTCAGAATTCTCAAGTGTTAATATCACAACACTTATCTAACATTCATTGTATAACTAAGTTACGTATAACACATTCGTAACTTACTAATAAATTTTACAACTTTGAATTTACAATCCATCTAACCTGACTCTGTTTAACCTTGTTGTTACATGATTCACACATTAACCTAACATTAAGCTAAGTTACGTTGAACGACCAAAGTCTGCAGAATTAGAAGACTTCACCGTGCGAGATCGGCACTAGCTGGGCAATGGCCAGCTTTATATATCTTGGTTTCTTTGTCTTGCGTGCCGTATATACAATTTACTGCTACACACATAGATTCCAGTTTTGCAGAACATGGTTACGACACTTTTCATAAGCCAACTAACACGAATTTCACCCACCAAACAGTGATAATAACACGTACAAATGCTATAGAACTATCACAAACATGTTTCTTCACATATATATCAATATAGAATAATTTAACAACAACTTAAGCTAGTTTAATTTCTCAAATTCCATGTTTTTCATATAATACTCCATTTTTTGATATTCATCCCAAAAATTAACAATGTGACTCCAATACTTGGCGAAATCACTTCACTCAAATTACGTTATGCTCGTTTCTTAATGAACTAACATAATCAAGCTTCAATTTACAATTTCAGATAATAATTGCCCACTACAATTGATACTTTTCATGAACCATATGAAAATACATATACTGGCATTATTTTCTTCCTACTGTCAACGAATTTAGCATACAAATTTTTGGTTTAAACATAAACTCTAGCATTATATCACATATAACCACCATAACTTAGTTACATAACAACAATTCGGAAGAAATAGAATTCACAGAGCATAACAAAACTTTGTCGTGATACTCATAAACACATATAATATCAAAGTTGAACATACCTTCAAGTTAGCTTGCACAACTTTGCAATTGTAGACAATTTTCTCAGGTTTCACTCTCAAACTCTCTCAATTCTCTCTGTAATTCTCTTAGTCTTAGCAACTAGAATGAAAACACTGATAGTTATATTGCGTAAACTCAACTGATAGACAAGCGTAGGAAATAAAACTGATAATCTTAATACACCTCTCTAATAAAATAACAGTTACAAAACTAACGTATATATTATATTTATATTATATTTATTATTTTAGAATTTCAAAAGCCATAGGCCTTGTTTGGCAAACCATTTAAAATTAAAGAATTAATATCCTTGAATCTTGTTTGGATAAAACTAAATTAAACTACTTTAATTTATTTTAATAACTCCTTATAATATAGTTATTTGTCACACTTTATTTAATCAAGTTTTCATTTTTAATTTAATTAATCCAAATAACAATTAATTAAATAAATCATTTAATCACATAACTCAATACAAATAATCAACCATTAAATTGAAATATCAATATAATAATAATTTCCTTAATTCATTAATTATTTATTTAACAAATAACTAACCAAATAAAATCAAATCAATTAAACAAATATTTATTCAACGATAAACACATCCACTAAATATTTATATAATTCAATAAATATTTAATATTACAAAGGTAAATGTTCGTCCCAGCTTCCTTTGAAATCCATGATGCATGCTCTCAGCATATCTTCCAACGTTTGGATTGTTCGTTCACTTTACCCGTCAGTTTGTGGATGGTATGTTGTACTCATTCATAATTGTGTTCCCATACATTCTTGTATTCTCTTCCAGAAGTTTGAAGTAAATCGCGGATCTCTATCTGATACAATTGACACTGGCACTCCATGCCTCGAAATGATCTCTTTAACGCACAACCTTGCTAACTGATCAAGATTAAACCTAATTTTTATTGGTAAAAAGTGCGCTAATTTTGTTAGTCTGCCCACTATCACCCAAATCACATCGCATCCTCTCTGAGTAGTTGGAAGACCCACCACAAAATACATTGTGATGTGTTCCCACTTCCATTCTGGTATTTCTAACGGTTGAAGTAATCTACTTGGTATTTTGCAACGCATTCCACAATGTCTCTTTTCATATTTGGCCACCAAATATGTCATCGCAAATCATGATAAATTTTCGTACTTCCTGGATGAATCGAATATCTTGTGTTGTGTGCTTCGGTCAAGATTTCATCTTTAAGCTCTAGTACTACTGGAACCCAAATTCTTTCCTCGAACCATAGTAGTCATTCGGTATCGATCTTGTATTTTACATCACTAGCCTCAACCACTTTCTCTTTGATCATTTCACATTCTTTATCTTGTAGTTGAGCATTCTTCACTTTGTCCACCAAAGTTAGACTAGCATCTATCTAGAATAGTCGTTCATCGGATTCCTTTGGAAATTTGATTTCCAACTCTAGCTTTGGCATTGCTGAAATAAGCTCTTCTTGAGTGGTTATCAGCATCAACTTCTCTCGACCTTTCCTGCTCAAAGCATCTACAACCACATTCGATTTGCCCAGGTGATAAAAGATCTCATAATCGTAATCTTTTATCAATTCCATCCATCTTCTTTGACGCATATTCAGGTCCTTCGTGTGAAAATATACTTGAACTTTTTATGGTCTCAGATAGATCTCACATTTTTCTCCATAGAGATAGTGTCTCCATATCATCAGAACAAATACTACTGCAGCCAATTCCAAATCATGAGTCGGATAACCTTTCTCATAATCCTTCAGTTGTCTTGATGCATACGCAATTACTTTGTCGTTCTGCATAAGAACACAACCCAACCCTTTATGTGAGGCATCACTATACACCACAAAATTTCCTGTACTATCTGGTAATGACAACACATGTGTCATACTTAATTTCTTCTTCAAGTCCTGGAAACTTTCTTCACATTTCTCCGTCTAAACAAATTTTACAGTTTTCCTTGTCAAATTTGTAAATGGAGTGGCTATCTTAGAAAAATCTTGAATAAATCTTCAATAATAACTGGCCAGTCCCAAGAAACTCCTTACCTCCGATGGTGTTTTTGGTTAGTTCCCAATTGATTATAGCTTCCACTGTTGATGGATCCACTGAAATCCCATCCTTGTCAATCACGTGCCCAAGAAATTATACACGATCTAGCCAAAATTCACACTTAGAGAATTTCGCGTACAAATTTTCCTTTCTTAGTGTTTCCAATGTCAAACGTAAGTGTTCCACGTGTTCTACATGAGTTTTGGAATACACCAGAATGTCGTCAATGAATACCACTACAAACTTGTCTAATAATGGTTTAAACACCCTATTCATCAAATCCATGAATGCAGCAGGTGCATTGGTTAAACCAAAAGACATCACCAAAAACTCTTATTGTTTATACCGAGTTCTGAATGCCATTCGAGGTATATCCTCCTTCCTCAACTTCAATTGGTGATACCCACTTCTCAAATCTATTTTCAAGAAGTATTTGGCACCCTTCAACTGATCAAACAAGTCATCTATTATTGGCAATGGATATTTATTTTTAATAGTGAATTTATTTAATTCTCTATAATCAATGCAAAGACACATCGACCTATCCTTCTTCTTCATGAATAACACTGACGCTCCCCACAATGATACGCTTGGTTGAATATACTTCTTGTCTAGCAACTCTTGCAACTATACCATCAATTCCTTCATTTCTACCGAGCCATTCTGTATGGGGCCTTCGATATCGGTGATGTTCCAGGCGCTAAGTCGATCACGAACTCAATCTCTCTGTCAGGCGGAAGTCCTGGCAAATCCTCTGGAAACACATCATCAAATTCCCTCACCACTGGTATCTCTTCCAGTTTCACACTCTTCTTCTGAGTATCGACTATGTAAGCAAAATAGCCCACACAGCCTTGACTCAACAATTTCTTGGCCTGCATAATCGTCAGACATTTCATTTGTCTAGGCGACTTGCTACCATAGAATACTACCTTTGACGGGGTCATAAGGTTTACACACTTCTTTTGGCAATCAATTAGCGCTCCATATTTGAACAGCCAATCCATTCCTAAAATAATATCAAACTCTCCAAGTCTAATCGGAATCAAATCTACCATCAAGATATTCTACATAATGTTCACTCTACATTTCTTGTATACGAATCTAACATGTATTACTTCCTTATTCGCAATTTCTATGTTCAAAGGAAAATTCAGTTCTTCACTAGGCAATCCTAACCTCTTAGCAAATTCATCATATATAAATGAGCAAGTAGCACCCGAATCAAATAATACATAAGCATTTATATCATTGATTGGGATAATACCTGACACCACGTCATTTGATTGCACAGCATCTTGCACAGTCATGTTGAAGGTTCTGGTTGTGGGTTTATTTGATGTTGTAGGTCCAGGAATGGCCCATGTACCTCCACTGTTACCTCCATTGCTTATAGTTATCTCTCCATCCTTTTTCTTAGAGAATTCACGAGCAAAGTGATCCTTGGATCCGCACGTGAAGCACACGTTCTTCTTAGGTTGAGTGCAATTTGGGGTGATGTGACCCTCCTAGCCACAATTGAAGCATACTCGTTTCCCCATCAAGCACGCACCCTTATGAAACTTCCCGCATGTAACACATGTTTCAAACTTCTTGTTTTGCTGGTTACCCTGCTGGTTTCCAGTACCCACGCTTCCATTCCACTTCCTCTTCAAATTGTTGTTGTTATTGTTTCCACCACTACCACCTCCATTCTTAATCTCCACCTCATTCTTCTTTTTCTTCTGTTCTTGATTGAACTTTGTCACTGCCTCGCCTCCACCTTCAGCGAGTATTGCTTTCTCAATCACTTCTGCGAAAGTCTTCAATTGGAATAGGGAGAACCTATTGTACAACCAAGGCTTCAGTCCTTGTTCAAATCTCTTCGCCTTGCGTTCGTCCGTGCTAACTTGATATGGCGGAAACCTTGCCAACTCGTTGAATTTAGCGGCATACTCAGATACCGTCATCGTTCCATGCTTCAGTTCCAAAAATTGCACTTCTAGCTGACTCTTCAAACTCTCTAGAAAATAGGTCTCAAAGAATATCTCCTTAAACCTATCCCAGGTCATTACCCCTGACCCTTCATGAGTTTTATTGGCCTGCCACCAATAACTAGCTTCTGCTTCCAATATGAATGTTGCAAAAGCAGTCTTCTAATCTTCCCCTACCCTAGCGACATCGAACACATTTTTATCTCCAAAATCAAGCTTTGTGCTTCGACTGGATTCATGGACCCACAGAATTCAGGTGGTCCAATCGCCTTGAAATCCTTAAATGTTGTTCCTTGGTTCTGTGGTTGATTCTGCACCGCTCCTGTCAGTAGCATCACTAGCTGTTGAGTGGGGTTATCATTAACATTGTCGTTATTGGTTCCTTCAGTGTTGCTCTGTCATGGTGGTTGACGTCTGGGAGGCATTTTCTGTTAAAAAAATACTCATTAGATTATTATTCAACTCTTTTAAGTAATTTCTACTTAACTTTCCTCCACAAAAGAAATAATCACGTAACACTTTGAATAAAATAATAACTTTTATTTATTCATAATCTCTTTGAAAATATAAAACAATAGCATCACTGCTATTTACATTACTTTCCTGAACTACAAAAGTTTCAGGACAACATCATCATCATATCCCATAGGTTTCATAACACTTGGGATTTACAATTTATTTAACATTTATTAATCGCACAACAACTACAATGTTCTACTAAGATACTGCTTAGCCTTACTACGTTCTTCCTCCATGATTCGGAACATTGTTCTATGATCTAATACGTATGATGGCAGCGTCTCGAACTGAATAGGATATCTCATGACCCGATCTTGAGCTCGATTAATCATGGTGTTGAATACTTTACCCATCTCCTCTGTCTTCATCCTCTTCGCTTGTGCGTCTTTCACTGTTATCCCGGCTCGTTGAAACGCTTCCTCATATGAATCTTCGGCTCTTGCCCTCTTAGTAGCTTCTTCCTTTAGTTTGTTATTCAGTTCAGCGACCTCCTCGATCAGTTGTTCTTTCTCTCCTTCAGTGTGTACTAGCTTCTCTTCGACATTAGTCAGTCGTTCCTCACGATCCTGGATCTCGTCGTCTTTCTGTGTCATTGTAGTCTGTTGTTCAGCTACTATCTCCTGCAATTCCTCGATCAGATCCTCAAGTTCCACGTTATACCATAGACTTCATCGTATATACTGAGCAAATATCGAGGTTAGTGGAGTCTCTTCCTCCTCGTCCTCGTCATCCTCATCCTCCTGTGGCAACTCAACGGGATCCTCCTCATCCGTCTCCACATCATCATCCTCATCTTCAACCACTGTGACCAACGGGGATGACTCCCGTGGCAGTAGTTGTTCCCAATCAACCTGAATGTCGCGAGGCTCCTCCTCTATAGGCATCTGAGGTCCCTCCTCCCTAGCCTGACTGGATTCTCCGACATTAGTCATCCTGACAACAAAATTTTAACTTTTAAATATTAATCATTACTACTCGACACTCACGAGCACATGAGTTATAAACACATAAGCACATAAGTATTTTATTACTTCTTCCTTAAAACTCGATAAGAGTTTATCATCACTATCTTTTCAGAGGTTACTTCCTAAGGCTTTTCCCCACCTAAGGTTCATAACCTAAAGCTTTGATACCAACTTATGACACCCCCAAATCCCGGTACTTCATTACCTCAAGATTTGGTGTTCACTTAATCAAAACACTCATATCTAACTACCCAATCATAATATAATTGAATAATAAAACCTACCCATATAGGATTACGTTAATAAAATTATCTCCCAGGTTATCTAACCTTTAATTACAATCATTCAAATGCGGAAATTAAATTATTACATCACATCATTATTAAAAGTCTATCATCATAACGATAAAACAAAATTATAAGTCTTCATCAATTGTACATTTTTCCCTTTCCTTTGCTAGTTGTAGGTTTATTTATCTTCTCAACCATAGCTCAAATAAATGTATAAATATGCAAGAGTGAGCAAACAAAGCTCACTTAAAATAAGAATAAATAACTTTACAACATTTGCCCAATAATAAGCTCAATAGAACTGAATGATATGTTCTATTAACATTACAACATTTGCCAAATAATAGGCTCAATAGAACTAAATGATATGTTCTATTAACATTCTGAAATATACTACTGAGGGTCTAAAGACCACGAACCATGTCCACAATTATAAGTAATCTTTTAACTTTAACTTTAACAGTCATATGACTATAAGGACTCCACGTACTTAGGGGGATCAATCCTTCGTACAATGTATTGTGCACAACCATTTCAACGCTAAGCGTAAACCCCTAAAAATAGGGTTGTTCATCTGAGTATTTAGAGTACAAGTCTGCACCAAAGAAAGTTTGGTTTGGATAAGTTTTCAAGAGTAATTTAAAGTTTTAACGATCATCAACTAAGGAACTAGTTGAATCAACAATGCTTGATAACACAATAATTTTTTAATAACAACATAACTTGGAACATTTGAGAATCATATGTGAACTAACTATATTCTAGACTCATGCTTGAAATAACTAGAGAGCATAAGTATTGATCAAAATATAGAAATGATAAACCTTGGCTTGAACGATAATAAGCTAGGTCTATAATCTTGTCAAATTAGAATTTTAGTTACCGAACATGCATTAGTTGATAGCAAGCTGGAAACAATGCTTACTCCACATGGTAATAAGATATACAAAGTGATTGAACCATTCAACACAAGGAATTAAGGTTCAAGAAATATTTATTATAAAAGAATAAACTAAAGAAACTTGTTTAACTATAAACAAGTTAGAGTAAGTCAACAATGATTAGAATTCCAATTATTTAGAATTAAAACATGCTCAATGTAATAGATGAGATTTTGGAACTTGCATCATCATAAATAACTAGATACAAGAAACTTGCTCAATGTAAAAAGATAGGTTTAGAAACTTTCTCAATCAAAAGAATGAAGTTTCACAATGTAATAATAGAACCAACTCAACAAAAGTGTAGAGTTAGAAAACTTGCCTCGAGCGTAAGCTAAAATATTAAAACTCACGTTCACCTATACAAAGTATTAAAACCACAACATCTATTAAACATACTAATATTCACTTTTCAATATAAAACGCATTACTAGCTAAACTTGTTATTTTAGCACAAGTCTTATGCTGCCATATAAATTTTAGAATTCCTAAGTGTTAACATCACAACACTTATCTAACATTCATTGTATAACAAAGTTACGTATAACACGTTCGTAACTTACTAATAACTTTTACAACTTTGAATTTACAATCCACCTAACCTGACTCTATTTAACCTTGTTGTTACATGATTATCACATGAACCTAACATTAAGCTAAGTTACGTTGAACAACCAAAGTATGTAGAATTAGCATACTTCACGTTCGAGATCGACATCATGGCGAGGCGCCGCCAGCTTTTTATCTTCAGTTTACCACGCCCTGCCTTGCTGGCATGCGCCCACATGCATTCGGGGCTATGTAATGAGGTCGCTACTTACGTGATTCCAGCTTTTGCGAACATGGTTACGACACTTTTCATAAGCCAACTAACACGAATTTCACCCACTAAAAAGTGATAATAACACATACAAATGGTATAGAACTATCACAAACATGTTTCCTCACATATATATCAATATAGAATAATTTAACAACAACTTAAGCTAGTTTAATTTCTAAAATTCCACGTTTTTCATATAAAACACCATTTTTTGATATTCATCCCAAAAATCAACACTATGACTCCAATACTTGGCCAAATCACTTCATTCAAATTACGTTATACTCGTTTCTTAATGAACTAACATAATCAAGCTTCAATTTACAATTTCATACACTAATTGGCCACTACAATTGATAATTTTCATGAACTATATGAAAATACATATACTGACATTATTTTCTTCCTACTGTCAACGAATTTAGCATACAAATTTTTTGTTTAAGCATAAACTCTAGCATTATATCACATATAACCACCATAACTTAGTTACATAACAACAATTCGGAAGAAATAGAATTCACAGAGCATAACAAAACTTTGTTGTGATACTCATAAACACATATAATATCAAAGTTGTAAACATACCTTCAAATTAGCTTGCACAACCTTGCAATTGCAGAAAATTTGCTCAGGTTTCACTCTCAAACTCTCTCAATTCTCTCTGTAATTCTCTTAGTCTTAGCAACTAGAATGAAAACATTGATAGCTATAATGTGTAAACTCAACTGATAGACAGGTGTAGGAAATAAAACTGATAATCTTAATACTCCTCTTTAATAAAATAACAGTTACAAAACTAACGTATATATTATAATTATATTATATTTATTATTTTATTTATTTATATAATTCAAAATTAAAAGAATTTCAAAAGCCATAGGCCTTGTTTGGCAAACCATTTAAAATTAAAGAATTAATATCCTTGAACCTTGTTTGGATAAAACTAAATTAAACTACTTTAATTTATTTTAATAACTCCTTATAATCTAGTTATTTGTCACACTTTATTTAATCAAGCTTTCATTTTAATTTAATTAATCCAAATAACAATTAATTAAATAAATCATTTAATCACATAACTCAATACAAATAATCAATCATTAAATTGAAATATCAATATAATAATAATTTCCTTAATTCATTAATTATTTATTTAACAAATAACTAACCAAATAAAATAAAATCAATTAAACAAATATTTATTCAACGATAAACACATCCACTAAATATTTATATAATTCAATAAATATTTAATATTACAATTAAAATTACGAATGTTACATCAATGAAATTCCATCTATGCTATACCAAAGATGACTTTCATCACAATATAAACATGAGGATGATGACAATGATATAAGAATTCAATTAAATAAAAGCAAATGATAAATTTTAAAGATTTATAATTTAATTTATCCAGAATTCCATAATGTCCAAATTATCAACATGATACTACTTTGTGGAGTAAAATTCAAGAATAATTTTGTATCAAAAATGATTTGGTTAGTAAAGAAATCAATTTTTATCATGAATAGTATCCCATGAATAGTACTTCGGGAATAGTACTTTATGAATAGTACCCCGTGAATAGTACTTTGTAAATAGTACCTTGTGAATAGTAATTTATGAATAATACCTCATGAATAGTTCTTTGTGAATAGTGTCATGCGTATGAATAGTACCGTATAAATGAATAGTACCCATGAATAGTACTCCGGCATGAAAAGCTTAAAATTTAACAAGAATGTTCAAAAAAATCTCCTTCTAAAACGATACTAGATGAAGCGCAAATTTCGAGGATATTCTACTAATTTTACGGAGTATAGAAGTCATACTTTAACAAAACGTGTGACGCTCCCAAAATAGGTATACATCACCCATTCTGAGTCGCCAAATATATGGTACATAAATCAAATACAAACTTCTTTTAAACAATACGACAACAGCGTAGCTTAGATTTTTTACACGAATATTGTCTCATAGATAGTATTCAAACTCAAATGAAGTCCGCATTACAATTATTATCACGTTATTTCATAAAATAGTGAAGACTACTATAGCCACCATCTCGTACCGTCACTCTGTTCCCCGACTAGTCCCAGCTACGTTCTCATTTCCTAAAGAGAACAATGAAATCAAAAGGGTGAGCTCAACTAGCCCAGTAAAAAATATTATGACTAAGATAATGCAGAATAAATTATCGTTAGCCTTCAACTGTGTTAAACTGATAAAATATAATAAACATCAAGTTTAACTGCAGCGGAACAAGCAATCCACTAGAAGAGTCAAGTAGAGCATGATATATACTATCTTCTATGATTTAAAAGGTTTATCAACAGTTTTATCGTTGAGACTCAGCTTAATAAATAAACCACATCATCGAATCATCCGTGCACTACGGGTCAAGGATATTCATGTAATCATCAATGGTCATGATTATACCGAATAATCCCTAGTCATAATCACACCAACAACTGTCCATCAATGCACTACAGTCCAATGAGGATTTTTACGACATCATTTGTAACATTATGGTCATGATTATACCGAATAATACCTGGTCATAATCATACCAAGTCCATCTATGCACTACAGGCCACAGATGACTTTCAACATATTATAAACATGAAGATGATGACAATGATATAAGAATTCAATAAAACAAGTTCATGGATAAATTTTTAAAGATTTATAATTTAATTTATCCAAAAATCAATAACGTCCAAATTGTAAACATGATACTACTTTGTGGAGTAAAATTAAAGAATAATATTGTACCAAAAATGATTTGGACCGAAAAGAAATCAATTTTTGTCATGAATAGTACTCTGGGTGAATAGTACCTGAGTGAATAGTACCCCGTGATTAGTACTTTGGGAATAGTACCCCGTGAATAGTACTTTGTGAATAGTACTAGTGAATAGTACTTTGTGAATAGTACCCCTCCCAAGACATCTTCAGTGCGGCAGGTTGAGTACGCTTTACTGATTTCCACCAGTAATCTGCCTCTCCTCGCAATATAAAGGTGGCAAAGGGAACCTTTTGCTCCTTAGAGCATCCCAAGACATCAAATATTTTGGTGATCTGCTTTATCCACGTCTCCGCCTTAAGTGGTTTTGGATCTCAAATAAACTCTGGTGGTCCTAGCTCCTTGAACTATTTAGCGGTGACCGTCCGAGAGTTACCAGTGTTTCCACCTGCATTTTGAACAAGAGTCGTTCTTGCCTTATGTTGTATAAATTGCATAAATCCTCTGAACATCCCATCGTTCATCATTTAGTCAGCGTTGTTGTTTTCTTGAGGATTATTTCCATCCTGATGCACATTATCATGGGTATTGATCGTTGGTGATTCAACGGTCTCATGTGCTTCATTGCTTATCTCAACATTTTCGGATGCCATTTTCAAATACTGCCACAAAACAAGGGTTAATTAACATGTCATATATTATCCCTATACTCTGACCGACCAAATAAATACCAAATAAACTTAGGCAGGTCATACTAGCGAAGGAATTGTTAGGTTTGTAATATTCATAACGCAATCAAATTGCATAAAATTAGCCGAAGCGTGTAAAATCGAGAGTTTAAAAATTTACAAACCATATACCCTTGATCATCCTTTATGCATAATTATTAATTAAACGAAAAGATAAAGAATAAAATCATACCCTTGAAGATCGAGCCTCCTCAGTACAAGTTCACCTCCAAATCTTTTCGCGTTCAATCTTGAATCCACCGGGTTTGGTTCCTTCCTTTGATCAACGTTAGCCACCCAAATGTTTGGCCTCTGAGGTGATCCACCAAGGAAGAATAAAATTCAAGAAGATGGGTGTTATGGCTAACCCTAGTTTTCTATCTCTATAGAAAGGCCAACAACTTGGAATTATTACGTACTTTGTTAAAGTCAACAACCCATACCACCCATAATAAGACTCCTCTTATTTATAGATGTGGGCAACCCACCTTAACAATTAAGGAATTGGGTTTTAATTAATTAATTCTTTTAATTAATTAAGCTCCCTAATCTTATTAGGGATAATTAATTAAACTCCTTTAATTAATTTTCCTCCTAATCCAATTAGAATAAATGAGAGTACTTATATTAAATTAATTCCTAAACTCTTTAGAAATTAAAATAATAATAATTGTAATAATATTAATAAGACTCCTCTTATTAATTTATATTTAATATTTCTAAAATATTAAATAATAAATATTAAGCTATTTAATTTATTCTATCACCATAGATTAAATTAAATATACTTAACATATTATTACGATTATGCCATTAACTTCTTAAATAATTATTCTTCCTTTTATGGTGTGACCCTTTAGGTTCTCCATATTAAACCTATTGTGAATAAATCAATTAGAACAATTCTAATCTTATTTAAATAAATAAATTAAACAATTAATTTATTTAAATATTATTCTATGATAGGGATAAGCCTCCCTAGCGATCAACGACTTTCCGTGATAATATAGATTTCAACATTAATCATTAAAGAACCTTTGAGTAAATAGTTCTTATAATTCAATCCTTCCACCATACAATGTCCCAATTAAATATAAGACATGGAATTCTTTATCGAGTCTTATTTTATTTAATTATATGTATTTCGATCCTTAAATGCACAACTCCAAATAATGCAAATTAGAAACTCCTTTCTAATTTCATTACATTTAACCAAGGACTCTTTGGGTTGTCATTTATCGAATCACATAGGACATTTCTCTTCTTTATTAGAAGTGGTAGATTCTTTATTGATCATACATTATCTCCATGTATGACTTATTATACCCAAGCATACCTTTGATATACCCTAAGGGTCTTAAGGAATAAGTCAAAGTATAACTCATCATACACAAGATACTATGATGATCTCAAGTCCAAGGATTACTTGTCTACTATCACTACAGAATTCCTATTGACGAAAAAATAAAACTCCATTAGGTATTCCTTAGCGAGCCACGTTCGGTGAACTTATTCTCTAATAAGCACCTACATACTTGTTTTAGTGTCTCCACACAAATGATCATGAGATCAATCATCCTCATCCAATGAAAGCAAGCAACGTATGTACCAATCTATCCGGATTCACTAATCCCCAATTTAGTAATCCAATGATTGGGAACTATTTTAGTTTTAAACTTTCAAGAATTTAGATCTCATTAGAATGATCATCATCATTATTCTAAAAGCATTGCTTAAAACTATGGGTTTATCACATATTATAAAAACGACATCATGTAGATAATTAAAAGCCTTTAATAAATTAATACTTTTTATTAATAAATGAATAAGATTGTTACAAAGTATATGCTTTATCATCAAACATGATTGGCTTGTGTGCATACTACTTTCAATCTCCCACTTTGCACTAAAGCCAATCGTCATGGTATCTTATACTCTTCTTCTCTAAGTGACGATTATCCTGTTTTATTGGATAAGCTTTAGTTAATGGATATGTAATGTTGTTCTTGAGAGTCCACTATCTCTATAGTGATTTCCCATCTTTCAATGATTCTAATAATCAAATGAAAGTGCCACAACACATGTTTAGATCCAAGATGAGACTTAGGAACTATTCCTAGTTCTCAGTAATGAACTTTTAATCCAAACAATCAACTTGCGAGCTTCATTTATAGCTATATACTTTGTCTTTATCACTAAACCAAACAACTCTTTCTTTGTTTGGAACCTTTCCAATTCACTTGCACTGCCGCTTCAAGGTAACACTTTACCTTAAAGTGGATTTTCTACGTAAATCTTCCTGCATCTGAAAACTTGAGTCTCATTAAGCCTTTTAGTTTTAATTTAGACCCACCATTAATATGATTACATCCTTAGTGCCAAGTTAAGCACTTTAAGATGTTTTTCAACGTCTTCACGTTGATCTTCTCGAGAATATGACCAATCAACATCGTCTCTCGTATATTTCATTGCATACATGATTGTCACTCATGCGATCTCTCTCTTCTTTGGAGTCTATGGGGACTATTAAGAGAGATACACTCCATAGCTCATCGACATGAGACATCTCTTGAGTTTTCCATGCTAAACGACTTTAGCATCAAATGAATATCGTTCCTTGGGTTAAGTCGAGCATCCTCTTAAATCTATCTATATAGATTTATATCCCCAATTAAGATACTCTTCCAAATCATTCATGGAGGATTGTTTAGAACAACTTTATCTTTCTTGATTGTAGCATTGGTATGTAATTCCTCATCCGTAGTATATCAACATATAATACTAAAAAATTTCACACTCCTCCCCTTGTCCCTTTTGTACACACACTAGAAGTCTTACCTCATCGAATGTAACTCGGATCATCATCTTCTATGATGTGTACCTCATCATCATCACCATGATGAATCCATACCTCCTAGGTATCTTTGGTACTATTCCAGATTTATTAGGTTTGTGGTACAATAGGTCTATCTACTGAGTTCCTTCTTATTTGACTTATAGTATTTTGTGGTTCTTGAACTTTTCAAGATCTATTATCCTCCCACTAGCCCCTTTTAATGATAAACACCTTTATCTTAGAAGGAAGCGTGTTTCAGTAACAAACACCTTTTGCTAAGTTGGATTATAGAACATATACCTAAACTTACTTTAGGATGTCCCACAAATCGACACTTGTCAAATCTTGTCCCAAGCTTATCCTTTTGAAACCTTTTCACATAAGTTGGAACCCTTATCTTAACATACTTAAGATTAGAATCCTCCCCATCCATAACTTTTATGGAGTCTTGGGGTAGGATTTTGAGGTTACCATTTTAGTGAATGTCGACCATTTCTAGGACATTATCCCAAAAGGATACTTTGGAATGTCGGTAAAATCATTATGGACCGCATCATGTCCAACAAGATACGATTTTTCTTTCGGATACATAAATCATTTATTACATATCGAGGCGTCCATTATGAGAAAACCATTTGAGATGATCAAGAAACTTATTGCACAAGTATTTATTCCTTGATCTAATCAAAGAATCTTAATACTTTGCCAATTTGTTTCACTTACGAATTCTTTGAACCTTTCAAATAATTCACACTTGTATTCAACAAATACACATTCAACTCTTTGAATGATCATCTCCTTTCTTATACTAATTTGTTCAATATGCAAAATTATTTTCATGTAAGTCAGTATACAAAATTTATTAAGTAATATTCGATTCTTCTATACAAAACATTATTATTATAAATAGAACAACAATTGTTCTTAATTATAATACCAAAATTTTATTGTCCAACAATAAAACTAAATAATAATGTTCTAACAAGAATTGGAATACAATAACAACTTATCGACTTAATAGATTTGCGAAGTGGCGATCTTAAACTATAAGTTTCTATAGCTAATGCACAACCTTTGCTTCATTTTCCGCACATAGGATTACTTATATTTGTTTAGCTTTCTATTCGCTTGGTCCCTTCATAAATCTATATTTATGATAACCAAAGCTCGGTATCCAATACCCAAGTAGAACCTCGACTTAAAGAAAATTTATTTCAATCATGAACAAAAGCGTATAACCGAAACTTCACTAAGCTTCTTTGGTTAGCCTCGTGAAGATGCTTCTCGCAGATTTCTTTCCAAGAATAGGGCTTATTACGAAGGAAGCAAACTCCTTTGCTATCCGTATCGCTTTTGTTCTTATTATCCTTTGTTTACTCCTTTCATGTTACCTTCTTTAAATCAATCTTCTTTTTCGTAAGATCCTTTGGCCCTACCAAGTAAGACATTGTCTTTCTTGGTTGGAAAGTGACTCTCAACATTTTCAACATGTTAAGCAAATCAACGAAGGCGATATCTAGCTTGTTTATATGAAAATTCACAACAATTGTGAAAGGAGTCCGGAGTGAGTGCAAGATCAAATCTTGGCTCAACTCTCCATCCATGACAAAACCAGGTTGTCTAATTGATCAATCAAATTGATTATGTTAAGAACTTTTATATTATAGTGCCATTGGCCATTCTAGATCGGAAGAGCTCCTTAGATATCGATATCTATCGGTCCTACTTTCCTCACCATCAACTACTTGGCGTGCAGGGAGTATAGTAGAAGTATCCATAGTTTCAGTTTGTGTGAAGCTTGTTACTCATGGATACGAGCATGATGCGTTGAGCCAATTATGCATCATCTTGCCACTTTCTAAAAGTAGCAATCTTTCCTCGAGAGGCATTGTCGCAACTATTGCGGAGGATAGGCGTGTTAAGGACATAAGATAGCTTTTTCGCCATGATGAGAACTTTTCTCGATTCCTTAACTTATCCGTTTAATTCGGCCCAGTTAATTTAGCATTTAATATGCCATGAGTGATAGTAATTTTAGACATTGTAAAAATTACGTAAATGAATTTGTATTTAACAACATTTTAACATACATTCTATTATTAATTACCAAAATAAATTAGGTCTTGTTTTAAATTGGTATCTCCCATTTTCTTCTTCCAAACTATATTACCCTCACTTATATAGTTCTAAGAAAAATCTAATTAAAGATTTGCTAGTGAGAATAAGGATCCCATTTCAAATGTATATAGCCTTGTGGTGACACAACAAACTATATATAAATAAATAGGTGAGACAACTCTTGTCAATTACATCAACTATGCAACTCCTTGTATTTTGCCTCTTAGATTATTTTGATCAGTGGTGGTGGCACATCCTAATCAAAATTATCCAAGTTAAGTCCAACCTAGCACTCCATATATTCAAAAAGAAAAATATCATCCTTGTGGTGACACAACAAAACAATATTGTTCAATTTTCTTTATAAGCATCAAATGTGATAAATTAACATCTTAAATACTTAATACTTGCCTTGTGGTGACACACAAACTCATATTAAATATTTAATACTCTATTAATTTTATCATGCTAGAAAGCTTACGTTCGATATTCCAAATATCTTTGAACGCTTAGGACTTAATATAAAAATTGAGGGGTTTGTTATTAATTTGTCTCATCTTGTTTAGCGGCGCATACACATATATATATAAAATACGCGTCGTATTAATGAACATACGAGCGTGTTTGCATAATATATAATATATATAGTATAAGCATGCATATAGAATACTATATTCTACCCAGATTGATTATGGACTTTTATTCTAGTTTGGTTCACTAGAGCCACCAAGTGAACCAAAAGGTCAAACCCCCAGGGGTTGCAGAAATAATATTTAAATATAACTATTACATTTAAACCTCGGCTCCATTACAAATGGGGTCTTCAAGCGCCTCCTTGCTCCTTGATCTCCAATTTTTCAAAAAATTAATTCTAACTATTCCTATTACAAAACTATTTAAAATAAATAGAAACCTTGATCGTGATCGAGGGAAGTACATAGAGGAGTTAGAATTTACATTAAGAAAAAATTAGAGAAGGCGAGGTACCTTGATTCCATTTAATAAAACTAAATACATTCATGCATCCATCTAAAATAAATCCAATCGCATTGGTCAATAGTCCATAATCAATCCCATTTATTATCATACACATCACCATATGCATCAATAAATAACATTCATCTCATGAATAATAAACATTTAATATATATATTGATATCATTTAATGGGCAAATTTAGTTAGTATAAAATCTATTTTTGAATCAAAATAAACTCCTTTATTTTAATCCAAATTTAAATCAAAATAAAACTATTTTATTTTAATTTATCTATTTTTGAATAAAATAAACTATTTTATTTTAATCAAAATCTTTAATCAAAATAAACTCCTTTATTTTAATTAATTATGGAATCCAATTCCATGTAATAAAATAAAAAAATCTCTAATTAAAATAAACTCTTTTATTTTAATTAATTATGGAATCCAATTCCATGTAAAAAAAATATTTAAGGAAACACGGATTATTCTTTCCTATTCACAAATAAACTCTTTTATTTTGAATAATATGAAATCTTATTTCATATTTAAATAAACTCATTTATTTAAGGAAACATGGATTCTCTTTCTATTCACAAATAAATTCTTTTTTTTTTGAATAATATGAAATCTATTTCATATCTAAATAAACTCCTTTATTTAAGGAAATAATAGAATCCAATTTCAACTCAATTAGTTATCATGGAATCCAATTCCAACTCTAATTAGTTAGCATGAAATTTAATTTTAAAATTAAAATAAATCTTTTATTTTAATATTAAAATAAACCTTTATTTTAAGATTAAAATAAACCTTTTTATTTTAATTATAAAATTATTAAAATTAAAATAAAACTTTATATTTTAATATTAAAATAAACCTTTTATTTTAAAATTAAAATAAACTTTTTATTTTAATTATATAATAATTAAGGATAATATATATATAACTATTATATATATATATAAGTAATCATTATATAATCATTAGATTATGATTAATCATCCTCGATTTCCAGTGATAATCATTAGCAATCATTAGATTATGATTAATGCAATGATTGCTAATTATTAATCTATCCTTGTTTTCCGTATGCGATTTATATGATCGGTCTCGATTTCCGTGTATGACAAGTCCGCCAATTATCAACCAATCATCACTCATGATTAGCCACGATTTCACGCCTTGAATTCGTGCTCAAAGCAGATTCAAATGATTAGCCAATCATCGACCATCATTAATAATCATCATCATGATTTGTCTTTGATCATGCCTGATTTCCGTCTTGTGACCTTTTTTTTTTTTAAAAATTTTATACAATAAAATTATGCCCAATTAAATTGTTACTAAACACATATCAATATATAAATTAAAACAATTAATAATTCAGCATAAAGGTTTGGCTCTGATGCCACTTTAGGTTTGTAATATATTCATAACGAATCAAATTGCATAAAATTAAGCGGGCGTGTAAAATCGAGTTTAAAAAATTTACAAACCATATAATCGGATCATCCTTTATGCATAATTATTAATTAAACGAAAGGATAAAGAATAAAATCATACCCTTGAAGATCGAAGCTTCCTCGGTACAAGTTCACCTCCAAATCCTTTCGCGTTCAATCTTGAATCCACTTGGGTTTGGTTCCTTCCTTTGATCAACGTTAGCCACCCAAATGTTTGGCCTCTAGAGGTGATCCACCAAGGAAAATAATGATTCAAGAAGAAGGTGGTTGGCTAAACCCTAGTTTTTCTATCTCTATAGAAGGGTGTACTCTCCCAACAATTGGAATTATGTCGTATGTTGAAAAAGTCAACAACTCCTTATAACCCATAATAAGACTCTCTCTTATTTATAAATGTGGGCAACCCCACCTTAACAATTAAGGAATTGGGATTTATTTAATTAATTAAATTCTTTTTAATTAATTAAGCTCCCTAATCTTATTAGGGATAATTAATTAAACTCCTTTAACTAATTTTCCTTCCTAATCCAATTAGGAATAAATGAGAGTACTTATATTAAATTAATTCCTAAACTCTTTTTAGAAATTAAAATAAAATAAGCGTAATAATATTAATAAGACTCCTCTTATTAATTTATATTTAATATTTCTAAAATATTAAATAATAAATATTAAGCTATTTAATTTATTCTATCACCATAGATTAAATTAAATATACTTAACATATTATTACGATTATGCCATTAACTTCTTAAATAATTATTCTTCCTTTTTATGGTGTGACCCTTTAGGTTCTCCATATTAAACCTTGTGAATAAATCAATTAGAACAATTCTAATCTTATTTAAATAAATAAATTAAACAATTAATTTATTTAAATAATATTTATTCTACAATAGGGATAAGCCTCCTAATGATCAACGACTTTCCAGATAATATAGATTTCAACATTAATCATTAAAGAACCTTTGAGTAAATAATTACCAATACAATTCATCCTTCCACCATCTGATGTCCCAATTAAATATAAGACATGGAATTACCACAAGTCTTATTTTATTTAATTATATGTATTCGATCCTTAAATGCACTTTCTAACTCAAATAATGCAAATTAGAAACTCCTTTCTAATTTCATTACGCCTTTTAACCCGAGGACTCTTTATCGGGTTGTCATTTATCGAATCACATAGGACATTTCTCTTCTTTTATTAGAAGTGGTAGATTCTTTATTGATCATACATTATCTCCATGTATAACTTATTATACCCAAGCGTACCCTTTGATATACCCTAAGGGTCTTAAGGAATAAGTCAAAGTATAACTCATCATACACAAGATACTATGATGATCTCAAGTCCAAGGATTACTTACTACTACTATCACTCTGAGAATTCTATTGACAGTAGATAAATAAAACTCCATTAGGTATTCCTTAGCGAGCCACGTTCGATGAACTTATTCTCTAATAAGCACCTACATACTTGCTTTGATGTCTCCACACAAATGATCATGAGATCAATCATCCTCATCCAATGAGCAAGCAACGTATACTCCAGGATTCACTAATCCCCAATTTAGTAATCCAATGATTGGGAACTATTTTAGTTTAAGCTTTACATTTAGATCTCATTAGAATGATATCATCATTATTCTAAAAGCATTGCTTAAAACTATGGGTTTATCACATATTATAAAACATCATCATAGATAATTAAAAACCTTTAATAAATTAATACTTTTTATTAATAAATATTCTTGTTACAAAGTATATGCTTTAAATAACATGATTGGCATAAGTATTGATTTCAAATAAAGAAATGATAATCTCACCTTGGATCATATCCTAAGCTTTGATACCAATAAGCTAGGTATATAATCTTGTCAAATTAGTAATTTTAAATACAAACTTCTTTTTCACCAATGACAGTAGTTTAGATTTTTTACATTTCTAGACTTGATAAATAACTGTAGTGAGACAAAATAAAGCTTAAACTCCTTGACGTAATAATAAGATATTTTAGTTACAAAGTGATTGAACCATTTACTCCACGTGATAATAAGAAGATACAAAGTGAATTAAGGTTCAAGAAACATTTATTATAAAAGAATAAACTAAAGAAACTTGTTTAACTATAAACAAGTTAGAGTAAGTCAACAATGATTAGAATTCCAATAATTTAGAATTAAAACATGCTCAATGTAATAGATGAGATTTTGGAACTTGCATCATCATAAATAACTAGATACAAAAAATTTGCTCAATCAAAAGAATGAAGTTACACAATGTAATAATAGAACCAACTCAACGAAAGTGTAGAGTTAGAAAACTTGCCTCGAGCGTAAGCTAAAATATTAAAACTCACATTCACCTATACACAGTATTAAAGCCACAACATCTATTAGACATACTAATATTCACTTTTCAATATAAAACGAATTACTAGCTAAACTTGTTATTTTAGCACAAGTCTTATGCTACCATATAAATTTTAGAATTCCCAAGTGTTAACATCACAACACTTTTCTAACATTCATTGTATAACTAAGTTACGTATAACACGTTCGTAACTTACTAATAACTTTTACAACATTGAATTTACAATCCATCTAACCTGACTTTGTTTAACCTTGTTGTTACATGATTCTCACATTAACCTAACATTAAACTAAGTTACGTTGAACGACCAAAGTCTACAGAATTAGCAAACTTCACTGTCTGAGAGGCAGAATCGACGCGCCTTGGCATGACGCTTTTATCTTCGTTTACCACGCTACATGCTTGCGTAATCAAGTTACCGCATGCCACGCATGTATTCGATTTTGCGTAACATGCTTACGATACTTTTCATAAGCCAACTAACACGAATTTCACCCACCAAACAGTGATAATAACACGTACAAATGGTATAGAACTATCACAAACATGTTTCCTCACATATATATCAATATAGAATAATTTAACAACAACTTAATCTAGTTTATTTTCTCAAATTCCATGTTTTTCATATAAAACTCCATTTTTGATATTCATCCCAAAAATCAATAATGTGACTCCAATACTTGGCCAAATCACTTCATTCAAATTATGATATGCTCCTTTCATAATGAATTAATATAATCAAGCTTCAATTTACAATTTCATACACTAATTGGCCACTACAATTTATACTTTTCATGAACCATATGAAAATACATATACTAACATTATTTTCTTCCTACTGTCAACGAATTTAGCATACAAATTTTTTGTTTAAAGATAAACTCTAGCATTATATCACATATAACCACCATAACTTAGTTACATAACAACAATTCGGAAGAAATAGAATTCACAGAGCATAACAAAACTTTTCCGTAATACTCATAAACACATATAATATCAAAGTTGTGAACATACCTTCAAGTTAGCTTGCACAACCTTGCAATTGCAGACAATTTTCTCAGGTTTCACTCTCAAACTCTCCCAATTCTCTCTGTAATTCTCTTAGTCTTAGAAACTAGAATGAAAACACAGATAGCTATAATGTGTAAACTCAACTGATAGACAAGCGTAGGAAATAAAACTGATAATCTTAATACTCCTCTTTAATAAAATAATAGTTACAAAACTAACGTATATATTATAATTATATTATATTTATTATTTTATTTATTTATATAATTCAAAATTAAAAGAATTTCAAAAGCCATAGGCCTTGTTTCGCAAATCATTTAAAATTAAAGAATTAATATCCTTGAACCTTGTTTGGATAAAACTAAATTAAACTACTTTAATTTATTTTAATAACTCCTTATAATATAGTTATTTGTCACACTTTATTTAATCAAGCTTTCATTTTTAATTTAATTAATTCTAATAACAATTAATTAAATAAATTATTTAATCACATAACTCAATACAAATAATCAACCATTAAATTGAAATATCAATATAATAATAATTTCCTTAATTCATTAATTATTTATTTAACAAACAACTAACCAAATAAAATCAAATCAATTAAACAAATATTTATTCAACGATAAACACATCCACTAAATATTTATATAATTCAATAAATATTTAATATTACAATTAAAATTCTGGAATGTTACATCAACAGTCCATCTATGCACTATGGCCAAAGATGACTTTCATCACAATATAAGCATGAGGATGATGACAATGATATAAGAATTTAATTAAATAAAAGCAAATGATAAATTTTAAAGATTTATAATTTAATTTATCCAGAATTCCATAATGTCCAAATTGTCAACATGATACTGCTTTGTGGAGTAAAATTCAAGAGTAATATTGTATCAAACGTGATTTGGTTAGAAAAGAAATCAATTTTTGTCATGAATAGTAACCCATGAATAGTACTTCGGGAATAGTACTTTATGAATAGTACCCCGTGAATAGTACTTTGTAAATAGTACATCGTGAATAGTAATTTATGAATAATACCCCATGAATAGTTCTTTGTGAATAGTGCCGTATAAATGAATAGTGCCCATGAATATTACTCCGGCATGAAAAGCTTAAAATTTAACAAGAATGTTAAGAAAAATCTCCTTCCGAAACGATTCTAGATGAAGCGCAAATTTCAAGGATATTCTACTAATTTCACGAAGTATAGAAGCAATACTTTAACAAAATGTGTGACGCTCCCAAAATAGGTATACATCTGTGAGACCCCAGATTTTATGAATAAAGATTTAATTTTCTCGAAATATTTTTTTGAATATTATGGTGTGGATTTGAGATAGTGTTATAGTTTTGGGTATTATTTATAAATTTTGAAAAGTATGTAAGTTGTTGTATAATATTCGATTGGTCGGGGAATATTCTTTTTGTTGGGGAATATCCGTACGATGATACAATCATTGGTGGACCCCACAACGGAATTATTGTCGGATTGAGAAAACGACAAAAATATTTTTATGAAAATAACGGCGGAAGTTTTATCGTTAAAACCGCTGAACTACTCGATAGTAAAAGTACAAAGATGTCTGGCGTGGTTGCGTAGTAGCACTGCGGTATTGATTATTGATGCTTACGTGAGAAGTCACTCGGTTTTGTTCAATTATTACTACAGATAATTGCTTTGCATAGTATCTCACGTTATTTGATTCAATTATTGTCGATATTTTATATATTATTAAATCAATAATTGAGATGACAGAGTTATTAATATTATTATTTACAATATTAACGATGTCTAGAAGTTCTGCCAATGAGAGGTTTGGTCACCTAATTGTGCGACAATAGGGAGAAATCCTTATTGGAAAGCCCCATCTTTCTTGGGAAACGACTTGGTCGATTAATATTGTGAATTATAATAAAGGTGATAAATTTTGTTTTATTAGTGTTATTAATGTAATAAAACAGAAAAGCTTTTTATATAAAACAGAATACTTTTATAAAGTTATTTGTTTTATTAGACAATAATTAGAATATATTATATTCTATTATGCGTAGTGTTTAGCATAGTAAAATCATTTATATAAAATGAATACTTTTATAAAGTTATTTGTTTTATTAGACTATAAATAGAATATATTATATTCTATTATGCATAGTGTTTTTGCATAGTAAAATCTTTTTATATAAATGCGAATACTTTTATAAAGTTATTTGTTTTATTAGACAATAATTAGAATATATTATATTTTATTATGCATAGTGCCTGCATAGTGTTCTGCATAGTAAATCAATATGGACCGTCCGTTTAAAAGTAAATCAATCTGGACCGTTCATGAATTTGTTACTATTCAGTCCATTCTCCTATAAATAGAGGCTCATTCCTTCATTATTTCTTACGAATTCACTGAAACTCTAGAGAGAGAATTCTTCTTCTATAATCTTGAGCGTATTTCTTTAAAGTTTAAGAAACCTTTGAGCGTAGTGCAAGTTTTCTTCAAGTATATCCCCGCCCTACCCGTCGGAGTACTCTTCTTTATAAGGTAAGGGATATTATTTGTTGTACTCGTAAGGGGTATTATTTCTTTCATCTTCATGAAGTGAACTTCTGTTATTCCATTATTTATTATTATGTTGGAATAACTTGTCTATGCGAAGTACCGCATACATGGTGAAATTCTTCTGTTATTCCATTCTTTATTATTCTGTTGGAACATCCTGCATCGGTGCGTTCTGCATGACTGAGTTCCGTTATTTATTATTCTGCTGGAATATCACATGCGTGGGTTTTACGCATGACCTGGTTCCATTATTTATTATTCTATTGGAATAACCTGTCTGTGCGGTTTATCGCATGCATGGTGAATTCTTCTGTTATTCCATTCTTTATTATTTTGTTGGAATAACCTGTCTATGTGGATTGCCACATGCATGGTGAATGACCTTTCGTATTCATTTCTTATGAAATTATGGAAATGAGCTGTCTACATGGTTTACCGCATGGCGGGTGAAAATCCATTGCAGTTATATATATTCTATGATACTCTTTTGGTTAAAGTTTTGGCTTCTATACTCCATGAAATTAGTGGAATATCCTTGATATTTACGCTTCATCCAGTATCTTTTCATGGAAATATTCTTCTGAGCATTCTTGAATTTTTACTCCACAAAGTAGTATCATGTTGACAATTTGGACGTTATTGGTTCCTGGATAAATTAATTCTTGAACTTGTTTTATTGAATTATTATGTCATTGTCATCATCCTCATGTTTATATTAGGTTGAAAGTCATCTGTGGCCTATAGTGCATAGATGGACTTGGTATGATTATGACCAGGGATTATTCAGTATAATCATGACCGTAATGTTACAAATGATGTGGAAAAAAAAATTCCTCATTGGCCCGTAGTGCATTGATGGACAGTTTTTGGTATGATTATGGCTATGGATTCTGTGACGCCCCCAAAACAGGTATACATCACCCATTACACTATTTCAAATAATAGTGAGGACTACTAATGCACCATCTAGGACCATCACTCTGTTCCCCGACTAGTCCCAGCTACGTTCTCATTTCCTGAAGAGAACAATGAAAGCAAAAAGGGTGAGCTCAACTAACCCAGTAAGAAATATTATGATTAAGATAATGCAGAATACATTATCGTTAGCCTTCAACAGTGTTAAACTGATAAAATATAATAAACATCAATTTTAACTGCAGTGGAACAAACAATCCATTAGAAGAGTCAAGTAGAGAATAAAATCTACTATCTTCTATGATTTAAAAGGTTTTTCATTACATTTATCGCTGAGACTCAGCTTAATAAATAATCCACATCATCAAATCATCCTCGCACTACAAAAGTTAAGGATATTCTTTAGTATCACGACCACGAATTATCCATGCACTACGGGCCAAAGATAATCGTGTTTTCATCAATGGTCCTGATCATGCCATAAAATAATTCATCTTTGGACCCTTGGCCGAAGAGAATCCATAGCCATAATCATACCAAAAACTGTCCATCAATGCACTACGGGCCAATGAGAACTTTTTTCACATCATTTATAACATTAACTGAAAGTAGTATGCACACAAGCCAATCATGTTTGATGATAAAGCATATACTTTGTAACAATCTTATTCATTTATTAATAAAAAGTATTAATTTATTAAAGGCTTTTAATTATCTACATGATCTTTGTTTTTATAATATGTGATAAACCCATAGTTTTAAGCAATGCTTTTAGAATAATGATGATGATCATTCTAATGAGATCTAAATTCTTAGAAAGCTTAAAACTAAAATAGTTCCCAATCGTTGGATTACTAAATTGGGGATTAGTGAATCCGGATAGATTGGTACATACGTTGTTTGCTCATTGGATGAGGATGATTGATCTCATGATCATTTGTGTGGAGACACTAAAACAAGTATGTAGGTGCTTATTAGAGAATAAGTTCACTGAACGTGGCTCGCTAAGGAATACCTAATGGAGTTTTATTTGCCTATCAATAGGAATTCCTATAGTGATAGTAGTACAAGTGATCCTTGGACTTGAGATCATCATAGTATCTTGTGTATGATGAGTTATACTTTGACTTATTCCTTAAGACCCTTAGGGTATATCAAAGGGTATGCTTGGGTATAATAAGTTGTACATGGAGATAATGTATGATCAATAAAGAATCTACCACTTCTAATAAAAGAAGAGAAATGTCCTATGTGATTCGATAAATCACAACCCAGTAGTCCTTGGCCAAAGCATAATGAAATTAGAAAGGAGTTTCTAATTTGCATTATTTGAGTTGTGCATTTAAGAGTCGAAATACATATAATTAAATAAAATAAGACTTGACGAAGAATTCCATGTCTTATATATTTAATTGGGACATTGTATGGTGGAAGGATTGAATTGTATGCGGTAACTATTTACTCAAAGGTTCTTTTATGATTAATGTTGAAATCTATATTCTCTGGAAAGTTGTTGATCGATAGGGAGGCTTATCCCTATTGTAGAATAAATATTATTTATTTAAATAAATTAATTGTTTAATTTATTTATTTAAATAAGATTAGAATTGTTCTAATTGATTTATTCACAACCTAAGTTTAATATGGAGAACCTAAAGGGTCACACCATAAAAGGAAGAATAATTATTTAAGAAGTTAATGGCATAATCGTAATAATATATATTTATGTATATTTAATTTAATCTATGGTGATAGAATAAATTAAATAGCTTAATATTTATTATTTAATATTTTAGAAATATTAAATATAAATTAATAAGAGGAGTCTTATTAATATTATTACAGTTATTATTATTTTAATTTCTAAAAGAGTTTAGGAATTAATTTAATATAAGTACTCTCATTTATTCCTAATTGGATTAGGAAGGAAAATTAGTTAAAGGAGTTTAATTAATTATCCCTAATAAGATTAGGGAGCTTAATTAATTAAAAGAATTTAATTAATTAAATAAATCCCAATTCCTTAATTGTTAAGGTGGGTTGCCCACATTTATAAATAAGAGGAGTCTTATTATGGGTTATAAGGGAGTTGTTGACTTTTTCAACATACGACATAATTCCAATTGTTGGGAGAGTACACCCTTTCTATAGAGATAGAAAAACTAGGGTTTAGCCAACCACCCTTCTTCTTGAATCATTATTTTTCCTTGGTGGATCACCTCTAGAGGCCAAACGCTTGGGTGGCTAACGTTGATCAAAGGAAGGAACAAAACCCCGGTAGATTCAAGTTGAACGCGAAAGGATTTGGAGGTGAACTTGTACCTGAGGAAGCTCGATCTTCAAGGGTATGATTTTATTCTTTATTTTTCGTTTAATTAATAATTGTGCATAAAGGGTGATCCGGTTATATGGTTTGTAAATTTTTTTAAACTCTGATTTTACACGCTTCCGCTTAATTTTGCAATTTGATTGCGTTGATGAATATTACAAACCTAACAATTACGGTCATGATTATACCGAATAATCCCTGGTCATAATTATACCAAGTCCATCTATGCACTACAGGTCACAGATGACTTTCAACATAATATAAACATGAGGATGATGACAATGACATAATAATTCAATAAAAAAAGTTCAAGATTTAATTTATCCAGGAACCAATAACGTCCAAATTGTCAACATGATACTGCTTTGTGGAGTAAAAATTCAAGAATGCTCAGAAGAATATTTCCATGAAAAGATACTAGATGAAGCGCAAATATCAAGGATATTCCATTAATTTCATGGAGTATAGAAGTCAAAGCTTTAACCAACCGAGTATAAGAGAATATATGAAACTGCAAATGTATTTTCGTTCGCCATGCGGTAATCCACTTAGATAGATCATTTCCACAATTTAATAAGGAATGAATACAAAGGATCATTCACCATGCATGTGATAATCCACATAGACAGGTTATTCCAACAGAATAATAAATAATGGAATAACAGAAGAAATCACCATGCATGTAATAGACCGCACAGACAGGTTATTCCAACAGAATATTAAATAATGGAACCAGTTCAAGCGTAAACGCACAGACATGATATTCCAACAGAATAATAAATAACGGAACCAGGTCATGCGTAAACGCACAGACATGATATTCTAAGAGAATAATAAACAACGGAACCAGGTCATGCGTAAACACAGACATGATATTCCAAGAGAATAATAAAGAATGGAAGAACAGAAGAATTTCACCATGTATGCAATATTTTGCATAGACAGATTATTCCAACATAATAATAAAGAATAGAATAACAAAAGAATTTCACCAAGTATAGGGTAGCCCGCGTATACAGGTTATTCCAACAGAATAATAAAGAATAGAATAACAGAAGTTCTTTTCATGAATAAGAAAGAAAGAATACTCCTTACGAGTACAACAAATAATATCCTTTACGAGTACAACAAATAATATCCCTTACCTTATAAAGAAGAGTACTCTGACGGGTAGGGTGGGGATATACTTGAAGAAAACTTGTACTACGCTCAAAGCTTTCTTAAACTCTAAAGAAATACGCTCCAAGATTATAGAAGAAGAATTCTCTCTCTAGAGTTTCAGTGAATTCGTAAGAAATAATGAAGGAATGAGGTTCTATTTATAGAAGAATGGACTGCATAGTAACTAATTCATGAACAGTCCAGATTGAATTACTTTAAACGGACGGTCCATATTTAAAACAAAATCTTTTAAATAAATATAATATATTCTATTATAATCTAATAAAACGAATAACTTTATAAAAGTATTCTGTTTTATATAAAAAGATTTTACTATGCAAAATACTATGTAGGCACTATGCAACATTATGCATAATAAAATATAATATATTCTAATTATTGTCTAATAAAACAAATAACTTTATAAAAGTATTACATTTTATATAAAAAGCTTTTCTGCTTTATTACATTAATAATACTAATAAAACAAAAGCTGAGTGACTTATCACATAAGCATCAATAATCAATATCGGTATGCTTTCTATGCAACCACGCGTATTACTATACTTTTACTACCGAATTAGTTCAACAATATTAACGGTAAAACTTCCGTCGTTATTTTCATAAAATATTTTTGTCGTTTTCTCAATTCGACAATAATTCCGTTGCGGGGTCCACCAATGATTGTGTCGGTGTACGAATATTCCTTGATAAAACAAATTTTCTCCGACCAATCGAATATTATATAACAACTTGCATACTTTGCAAAATTAATAAATATTATCCACAACTATAATATTATATCAAATCCACACCATAATATTCAAAAATTATTTCGAGAAAATTAAATATTTATTCATAAAATCTGGGGTCTCACAGATTCTCTTCGGCCAAGGGTGCAAAGATGAATTATTTTATGGCATGATCAGGACCGTTGATGAAAACACGATTATCTTTGGCCCGTAGAGCATGAATAATTCGTGGTCGTGATACTAAAGAATATCATTGGCCTGTAGTGCAAGGATGATTTGATGATGTGGATTATTTATTAAAATTTGAGTCTCGGCCGATAAAAGTGATGAAAAACTTTTTAAATCATAGAAGATAATAGATTTTATTCTCTACTTGACTCTTCTAATGGATTGTTTGTTCATTGCGATTAAACTTGATGGTTGTTATATTGTATCGGTTTAACAACATTGTTGAAGGCTAACGATAATTTATTACGCATTATCTTAGTCATAATATTTCTTCTTGGGCTAGTTGAGCTCACCTTTTACTTTCATTATTCTCTTGAGAAATGAGAACGTGGCGAGGGACTAGTCGAGGGAGCGGAGTGATGGTCGAGATGATAGCATTAGTAGTCCTCACTATTCTATGAAATAGTGTGATAATAAATGTATTGAGGACTTATTTTGAGTTTGAATACTGTCTGGAAGATAATATTTGTATTAAAACTCACAGCTCATGTTGTATATTTAAGATTGTATTTATATTCTCTACCATGTATTTGGCGACTCAAGATGGGTGAAGTATACCTATTTTGGGGGCGTCACAACATCACCCATTCTGAGTCCCCAAATACATGGTACATAAATCAAATACAAACTTCTTTTATACAATACGACAACAACGTAGCTTAGTGTTTTTACACGAATATTGTCTCATAGACAGTATTTAAACTCAAATGAAGTCCTCATTACAATTATTATCACGTTATTTCATAAAATAGTGAGGACTACTATAGCCACCATCTCGGACCGTCACTCTGTTCCCCGACTAGTCTCAGCTACGTTCTCATTTCCTGAAGAGAACAATGAAATCAAAAGGGTGAGCTCAACTAGCCCAGTAAGAAATATTATGACTAAGATAATGCAGAATAAATTATCGTTAGCCTTCAACAGCGTTAAACTGATAAAATATAATAAACATCAAGTTTAACTGCAGCGGAACAAGCATTCCATTAGAAGAGTCAAACAGAGGATGATATCTACTATCTTCTATGATTTAAAAAGTTTATCAACAGTTTTATCGCTAAGACTCAGCTTAATAAATAAACCACATCATCGAATCATCCTGCACTACGAGTCAAGGATATTCATGTAATCATCAATGATCATGATTATACCGAATAATCCCTAGTCATAATCATACCAACAACTGTCCATCAATGCACTATAGGCCAATGAGGATTTTTACCACATCATTTGTAACATTATGGTCATGATTATACCAAATAATCCCTGGTCATAATCATACCAAGTCCATCTACGCACTACAGGCCACAGATGACTTTTAACATAATATAAACATGAGGATGATGACAATGATATAAGAATTTAATAAAATAAGTTCAAGGATAAATTTTTAAAGATTTATAATTTAATTTATCCAGAAATCAATAACGTCCAAATTGTCAACATGATACTATTTTGTGGAGTAAAATTCAAGAATAATATTGTACCAAAAATGATTTGGACCAAAAAGAAATAAATTTTTGTCATGAATAGTACCCGAGTGAATAGTACCCCGTGAATAGTACTTCAGGAATAGTAACTCATGAATAGTACTTTGTGAATACTACTCATGGACAATACTTTGGCATGAAAAACTTAAAATTTAAGAAGAATATGTAGAAAATATCCTTGTGAAGCGATACTAGATGAAGCGCAAATTTCAAGGATATTCTACTAATTTCACGGAGTATAGGAGCAATACTTTAACAGAATAAGGGTATAATCAGGGATACGAGATGAAATAATATTACTCACATACTACAGAGTATGGAAGAAAATATTATTCCTTATGAATACTGGAAAAAAATTATATCATTTACCTCAGAAAAAGACTGGATACTGGAATATTGAGGTAGCAGACTTCTCTTCTTCTTTCTCTCTATAGATTCTCTCTCTATAGCTTCTCTCTCTATAATTGCTCTTGGAGACTTAGTGAATTGGTGAGAATGAAGGAAGAATGAGCTTCTATTTATAGGAAAATATAGTTTTGATAATTGCACTTTTTGGGGCTCGAAATATTACAGTATAATACCTTCATCTTTTCCTTCATTTTTAATTTAGTCCTACAAGTATTATCAAACTTACACCACCTCCCCTAATAGTACATCTTTTGAATCAACAGTACAATCATGTGAATCAATAGTACAATCATGTGAAAAAAATAATTATAGTATAGTACCTTCATCTATACCTCCATTTTTAATTTAGTCATGCAAGTATTATCAATCTTGCACCACCTCCCCTAATAGTACATGCATGTGAATCAATAGTACACACATGTGACAAATAGTTATAAGCATGTGAATTAATAGTAATTAATTGCTCATTTATCCAATTAATTACTCGATTGGTCAATATAACCTCCAGACATCCATTATTATCTAAATAGATGTCGATTTCCACTAACACTAATAATCCCAACATAATGGAAATATCAATTTCATCTTTAATCAACACGAACTTATTCATCATTAATATTATAACTCACAATATTTAACAACCGTGTCGTTCCCGGAAGAGGGGTTTAGATAAGATTTCTCCTTATTAGCGTGCAATTAGGTGACCAAACATCTCCTTGATTGAACTTCTAGACAATGTCAATATTGTAAATAATAATATGAATAACTTTGTCATCTCAATTAATGATTTAATAATATAAAATATTATGTAGATGATACTGTGACAATAATTGAATCAATAATATGAGAGATATGATGCAGCAATTACTGTAGCAATAATTGAGTATAACTAAGTGACTTCTCACGTAAGCATCCATAATCAATACCATGTACTACTATGCAACCACGCGTATTACTGTACTTTTACTACCGGGTAGTTCAACAATTTAACGGTAAAACTTTTGCCGTTATTTTTATGAAAAGATAATTCTGTCATTTTCTAACTACGACAATACTTCCATTGTGGGGTCCACCAATGATTGTTCCGTCGTACGAATATTTCCTGTTAAAACGAATATTTTATGACCAATCGAATATTATATAACCACTTGCTTACTTTCCAAAATTTGTAAATATTACCCACAACTATAACATTATATCATATCCACACCATAATATTCAAAAACATATTTCGAGAGAAATTAATCTTTATTCATAAAAGTTGGGGATCTTACAAAATGAGTGTAGAATTAGGAATACGAAACGAAATAATATTACTTACATACTACGGATTATGGAAGAAAATATTTTTTCATACGAATATTGAACAAAAATAATATCATTTACAAATACGAAAGAAATAATACCCCTTACCTTAGAAGAAGACTGGATACTGGAATAGTGAAGTAGCGGAATACTCTTTTTCTTTCTCTTTATAGTTTCTCTCTCTATAATTGCTCTTGTGAGTCTTAGTGAATTGGTGAGAATGAAAGAAGAATGAGCATCTATTTATAAAAAAATATAGTTTCGATAATTTCACGTTTAGGGGCTCAAATTATTACAGTATAGTACCTTCATCTATACCTCTATTTTTAATTTATTCCTTCAAGTATTATCAATCTTACACCACCTCCCCTAATAGTACATGCATGTGAATCAATAGTTCCATACATGTGAACCAACAGTAATTTGCATGTGAAATAATAGTAATTAATTGCTCATTTATCCGATAAATTGCCCATTTGGTCAATTTAACAACCAGAAATCAATTATTATCAAAATAAATGTCGATTTCCACTAACACAAATAATCCCAACACAATGGAACTATTTTTATCAACAATTTCATCTTTAATCAACACGAACTTATTCATCATTAATATTATAACTCACAATATTTAACAACTAGATCATTCCCAGGAAAGAGGGGGCTTTCCGATAAGGATTTCTCCCTATTGGCGCGCAATTATGTGACCAAACCCATTTCCTCGATAGAACTTTCTAGACATCGTTAATAATGCAAATAATAATATGAATAACTTTGTCGTCTCAATTATTGATTTAATAATATAAAATATTATGCAGATGATACTATGGAAATAATTGAATCAATAATATGAGATATTATGCAGTAATTACTATAGCAATAATTGAGTATAACTGAGTGACTTCTCACGTAAGCATCAATAATCAATATCGTGTGCTACTTTGCAACCACGCATATTACTGTACTTTTACCACTGGGTAGTTCAATAGTTTAACGGTAAAACTTTTGCCGTTATTTTTATAAAAATATATTTATGTCGTTTTTTAACTACGACAATACTTCCATTGTAGGTTCCACCAATGATTGTACCGTCGTACGAATATTCCCCGACCGATCGAATATTTTATAACCACTTGCTTACTTTGCAAAATTTATAAATATTACCCACAACTATAACATTATATCAAATCCACACCATAATATTCAAAATTAAATTTCAAGAAAAATAATCTTTATTCATAAAAGTTGGGGTCTTACAACCTCCCCTTCTTATTAAATTTTGCCCTCGAAATTAGGGTACGAACCTAGTATGTCGAAGAGGTGAGGATACATTGACTTCATTTCAGATTCTAACTCCCAGGTCATTTTCTCAACATCGTGGTTTCTCCACAAAACTTTGACTTGAGGTATATCCTTGGAGAGTAGAATATGATCCTTCTTATCCAAGATTTTAACAGGTACATCTTCATACGTTAAATCTTTCGCTATCTTTTCCGGTTCTAATTCAATAATGTGGTTCGGGTCTTTCACATATTTACATAACATAGATATGTGAAAAACGTTATGAACACGAGACATACTTGGCGGTAAAGTGAGTTTATAGGCAACAGTTCCTACTCGATCGAGGATTTCAAATAGATTAATAAAATCGAGGGTTGAGATTTCCTCCTTTCGTCGATTCTTTCTTCTAGAATAACGCCTTCTTACACCTTCTTCTTCACATTCATCAACTCTAAGTCTGTAGCTTGAGCGGCTTTAACTTTATTGATTAAAGTCGATTCTAATTGTATATTCGCTATCTTTATGTAGGTTGTTGGAGTCTTTAACTCTATCTCCAACTTTTGTAAGTCGTACAAAATGAGTCTTTGTGTTATCAATATTGCACTTATAAATGCATACGATCTTCCACTCAACGCGTCAGCTACCACGTTCGCTTTTCTAAGATGGTATTGAATGGTATGGTCATAATCTTTCAACACCTCAACCCAACATCATTGCCGCATGTTGAGCTCCTTTTGGGTGAAGAAATATTTGAGGCTTTTATGATCCGTATAGATCTCCACTTTCTCCCCATACAGGTAATGCCTCCAGATTTTAAGTGCGAAAATGACAACTGTCAACTCTCGATCATGAGTAGGATATTTCCTCCCATATTCTTTGAGTTTTCGTGAGGCATAGGCTATGACTTTCTCATGTTGCATGAGAACACATCCTAAACCTTTGCCTGAAGCATCGCTGTATATGACAAATCCCTCTGAACCAGATGGTATTGTCAGAACAGGTGCTGAAATAAGTCTCCTATTGAGTTCTTGAAAACTATTCTCATATTCCTCGCTTTAACCGAATTTTGTATCTTTCTAAGTTAGCTGAGTTAATGGAGTAGCAATTTGAGAAAATTCTTCCATGAATCTCCGTAAATACCAGCTAAGCCCAAAAAGCTATGTACTTCGGTCACTGACTTAGGTTGCTCCCAGCTTTGAATTGCTTCAATCATTGCTGGGTCAATAGATATTCCATGATTTGATATCACGTGCCCAAGGAATGCTACTTCCTCAAGCCAGAACTCACTTTTCTTCAACTTGGTGTAAAGCTTGTTTTTACGAAGCTTTTGGAGAATCAGCCTCAAGTGTTGTTCATGATCTTCACTGCTTTTAGAATATATGAGGATGTCATCAATAAAGACGACCACAAAGTGATCCAAATTTTCCTTGAATACTCGGTTCATCATATCCATGAAGGCAGCAGCAGCAGGAACATTAGTCAATCCAAAAGACATGACTAGGAATTCGTAATGCCCGTACCGAGTTCTGAAAGCAGTCTTTGGAATGTCACAAGTTTTAATCTTCAACTGATGATATTCGGAATGAATATCGATCTTTGAAAAGAATTTGGCGCCTTGCAACTGGTCAAACAGGTCATCAATGCTAGGCAACGGGTACCTATTTTTGATGGTGACATGATTCAACTCCCGATAATTAATACAAAGTTGCATACTACCATCTTTCTTCTTCACGAATAGAATAGGAGCACCCCAAGGAGATGTACTAGGATGAATGAAACCGATGTCTAACAATTCTTGCAGTTTGGTTTTTAACTCCTGAAGTTCAAGGAGCCATTCGATATGGGGCTTTAAAAATGGGTTTTGTACCGGGTTCAAGGTTGATACAAAATTCGATTTCATGCTCTGGGGGTAGGTGATAAGTAGGTTTTATACCTACTTATCCGGTATCTGTTACTTGAATTATTTGCTTAATCTCATGTTTCTTAGTTACTTTTCATTCATTTTGTGTTCGTCTTGTAGATTATATGCTTGGGAGTTGAAATCGTAAAGAATTGGTATTAAAACGCAAAGAAAAGCAATTCCGGACATCATTTGGGGTTTTATGTTTAGTTCCTGTTCTTGGTTTAGAACTTGGATTACATTGTAGAGCGTCTTCTTAGCTTTTCGGAATGACTTGAATCATTCCAATCGGAGTTCGGATGCAAGAGTTATGACATTTGTACCAACACACGTCGAACGTCACTATTTTGGGTGGCCATTTGCATAGCAGTCACTTCCAGCCAAATTTCAACCTTCATCCATCCGTTAATTCTAAACTCTTAAAGAATGAAAGTTGTAGATCTCGTCGATATCTTTGATTTGATAGGTGGCAGGCCTCGTAACGCTTCCTGGATCAAAAGTTATGGTCGTTTTCTCAAAGGACGTCAGAGCAGAAATTTTCCTTCACAAAATCGTCGTCGGGGTGGGCATTCAAGTCACAAGATAGGCCCCTAGCCCGCCGGGGTGGGGGTATGCCCAGAAAATGCGCAAAAATGTGAATTTTGGTCTAATTTGAGTCCGAGAAGGATTGTTTTGATCCGATTGACACAAGGACTTCCAATAGGACTTTCAAGAGGACTTAAAGACATATAAAGAGACTTATAAAAGGAGGAGAATCACAAGGATTAGGACAGATTAGAGACTAGAGAAAGGATTCCATTAGATTAGATTAGAGTAAATTAGATCAAAACACTAGTTCTTGTTAGATTTGGAGAATGAAGCAACTTGGAGACCATTGAAGATTCAAAGTAAGAGCAAGGAGGGAGTATCAAATCTACAGACAATAGATTCTATCTTCTCATCTTCTTTTATCTTTGTCTTTTAATGATTATTCAATTTTGGATTCTTAGTTTTAATTCACTAATCCTGAACTAATTCTTTGTTTGAGATTACAATGGATCTTATTGTGTAGTTTATTTTAATATGCTTCGTTATCAATTATTATGATCTATTGTGAGGATTGTCTATTGTGATTTGGACTTAATTGTTTAATTGATTGGCCATCAATTACCGTGATAATCTATATGAACTCGAGAGATGAAGTATTGATTTAGATCTTATCATGATAGCATGTGTTCAGGATTTTGTTAGTAGCTTAAACTTGATGAGTGTTAAGGTAGAGATATGCTTGATACCGCATATAATTAGATAGAGAACTTATTCTTCAACCTTCTTCAATTGTAATTCACATAGAGATATAGTGGGTTAGTTGATTAAGGTGTTTAACGGATTTCTATCTTAATTGTGGATTGACGTTAATATGGGTATTATGCATCGAGAGGTGGTTTTATCTACTTTAGTATTCTTGATTAACAATTCAGGATAGAGAATAATTGATGAGAAGTGTGTTAACTTAAATGAAGCAATAAGTGAAGTTGTGATCTTAAATCTCCGTAATCTTAATTTAACTAGGGAAATTTAATAATAGTTTAATTTATATAATTTGAAATTCATTCGTTTAAATAAGATTGAGTTGGTTACGAGTTAGTACTTGGTGATTTTTATAAAATAATTCCTCGTGGGAATGATACTCTACTTTCATTTTATTACTTGTTGACTACGTATACTTGCGTGTTGTGCGTAACTAGATTTTACCCAACAAATTTTTGGCGCCGTTGCCGGGGAATTAGTTTAATATCTCTTTGCCAATATTAATTTCAATCAAATTAATCTTAATTTAAACATTTTTATTTTTATTTTTAATTCTCTTCCTATATTTCTCTTTTTTTAGGTACCATGGATGACTTTGCGTATCAATGGCCATACACGAACATGACTCAACCAAGGGAAACATGGATTGATGGACTTAATTCATCTTCTATAGAGCCAATACAAATTGAGGCAACTTCGAAGACGTTGGAGCTTATTGCAGCCCAACGGAGTCGAAGGATGGCAAGAATGACTCAGCCAAGGGGAGCGGAGATTGACAGACTCGCGACACTTTCCGCAATGTCAGCACAGATTGAAGAACTTTCGAGGAAGTTAGATGTTTTTGCAGCCCAAAAGAGTCAAAGGATTGCAGTTATTTGTGACTATTGTGCTGGCAATCACCCGAGTAATCAATGCACCATCAATCTTGGGTCGGTACAGTATGGTGGTAACTACCTCAATCAGTATGCATATGATGATTATGATCAAGTTTGGGGATATCACCCGGATTCTTCACGGAGCTACAACTATCAAGACCAATACTCTATTCCAGATCCAACATACACACCAGATTTCTCATATCAACCTCCATTAAAAGAAGAAAAGTCAAAGTTGGAGGAATTGTTGTCCAAGTTCATAGCATCAAATGAGGAGATGAGGATGAATCAAGAGATATCACGTCACAATCTGCAGAACCAGATAGATCAAATGCTCAAAGCCTTGAACAACTGTCCTCAAAATAATTTGTGTTATGACGAGGATTCCGAGATTGATGAAGTGCCCGAGCCAAATCTACAACTGGATGAGACACGAGATGTTGAAAAAAAGAGATAAATGGGGATAATGACAACAAGATCGGTGAAGAACTAACTATGAGTACCAACGAGGATGAGCCGATGTTATTAGTGCCCCAATTTCCTTCTCCACCAAAGTTCAAGGATCCGGTTAGATTTGCAAAACCATGTCTGTTAGGTAGTCATGTCGTCGGCGAAGCTCTTTATGACATAAGAGCTAGGGCAACAATGAAGCCATGGTGGGACAAGAAAGAGAAGATATACGAAGAGTCCATTGTGTTAGACACACTTCCATGCCCAAATATGATCACAAACACAATGGAGATAGCACCTAGTTATTTGCCCTTCTTCAAGGAGATTATACCAAAACAAAGCATGCTGGGTGACTTTAATGCAATTATCATCGTAAATGGGAACCTACCAAAAGCTATATTATTTCTGATGGATGGAGAGTTTCTCAACTATCGAAGAGGAATTGGATAGCGTTGACCAGACAAAGTCAGGCTGAAAGACTATAATTCAAGCGCTAACTGGGAGGCAACCCATGAATTTTTTTTTTATTTATTTATATGCTTTCCTAGTTTATTTAATAGATAGGAATCCAAGTGTTATTCTAATCCATGTTGTCTCTCTTCATTGCAACTATTGGAGGTTCAATGGATAGGAAAATGATCATTGCCGCCAGTGCCACCATCACCATAAGCTTAAATGATTACAGGGAAGTCCCCGTCCACTTCATGCTTTATTTTACAATGAGGACATTGTAATTGTTAAGTTTGGGGGAGTTAAATAATTTAGTTTTATTTATGTGTGCATTCATGTAGTGTAATTGCATAATAGTTTGCATAGTAGAGTAGTTGCATAATAGTTTTTATTTATAACTTAAAAAAAAAATCAAAAATAATAGTTAGTTACTATGTTCATCTTGCATGATTCCAGCTGTTAGATAGTTACAGTTTATTTTGGCCAATGATGATATTAGAATTGGGTAGACAAGTATAGTACTGATTATTAGAGCTTTGATGTGATTTCTTGTTATGAATTGAGTCTTTTTACATTTTGAAACCGGGTATAATAAGGATAGCACAGTAAAAATAACTTGTTGATTGATTGAGTAAATTGATACATAATGGGATTCTAAAGGATAATGCTAGTTTGAATAAGAGAATGACAAGAATAGGCAGTGAAGGTGAAGAATTAGGCAAGAACCTAAGTTTGGGGGAAAAAGTGGGGTATATAAGCTTCTAAAAAAAGAAAAAAAAAGATATTGAGTTGAATAAATTGAGTCCTGTGGTGGGTCGAGAAGAAGCGTGAAATGCACTCCTCACAAACACAGGCGTGAGATGGAGCGTAAAACGCACTCACTATCCGAAAATAAAAAGAAAATAAAATAAAATAAAAAAAAAAAAAACCGGAAATAAGAGCAAAAAGCCCCCGTAGATGAAAAATAAAGCATAAGTATCCCATGTTGACCCTCGATATTGGTAATTATTTGATTTTAGTTGGATCTAGCTTGTTTTTAGATTTCTTGAGTTCACACTGTATGATGCCTTCGAAGAGACTTGTTATGTAATAAATTTGATTTTATATCAGTTAACATTGTTGTGGAGCACACACGCACTATATTAGTGATAACAGCCTAAGATTTGATGATTGATTGGGAAGTTATTGATGAGTTTTGATATGATGTATTATCGTGTTTACTTGATTTTTCTAAGGCCGGTTGAATAGACTTGTTTCTGTCATTACTGCTAGATTCGTAGGCATGTAGATTAGTTGCATTGCATTGCATTATTGTTTTGTGTTTTTGCTTGAGGACAAGCAAAGGTTTAAGTTTGGGGGTATTTGATAAGTAGGTTTTATACCTACTTATCCGGTATCTTTTACTTGAATTATTTGTTTAATCTCATGTTTCTTAGTTACGTTTCATGCATTTTGTGTTCGTCTTGTAGATTATATGCTTGGGAGTTGAAATCGCAAAGAATTGGTATTAAAACGCAAAAAAAAAAGCAATCCGGACATCGTTTGGGCTTTTATGTTTAGTTCATGTTCTTGGTTTGGAACTTGGATTACATTGTAGAGTTTCTTCTTAGCTTTTCGGAATGACTTGAATCATTCCAATCGGAGTTCGGATGCAAGAGTTATGACATTTTTACCAACGCACGTCGAACGTCACTGTTTTGGGTGGCCATTTGCATAGCAGTCACTTCCAGTCCAATTTCGACCTTCATCCGTCCGTTATTTCTAAAATCTTAAACATTCTCGGATGTCATTTTCAAACACTGCCACAAAACAAGGGTTAATTGATATGCCACATATTATCCTTATACTCTGACCGACCAATTAAATAACAAATAAACTTAGGTAGGTCATACTAGCGAAGGAATTACCCGTCTCTCCCCTCCTAGTTCTAGTCTCATATCTCAGCCAGGGATCATATCCCTAAGCTTTGATACCAACTGTGACGCCCTCAAAATAGGTATACATCACCCATTTTGAGTCACCAAATACATGGTATTGAATACAAATACAAACTTAATTATACAACATGACCTGAGAGTTTTTACACGAATATTGTCTAATAGACAATATTTAAACTCAAAGGAGTCCTCAGTACATTTATTATCACACTAACTAGTGAGGACTACTACAGCCACCATCTCGGACCGTCACTCTATTCCCCGACTAGTCTCGGCTACGTTCTCATTTCCTGAAGAGAACAATGAAAGCAAAAGAGTGAGATCAACTAGCCCAGTAAGAAATATTATGACTAAGATAATGCAGAATAAATTAACGTTAGCCTTCAACGGTGTTAAACAATAAACAACAAGTTTAATTGCAGCAGAACAAGCAATCCATTAGAAGAGTCAAGTAGAGCATGATATCTACTATCTTCTATGATTTAAAAAGTTTATTATCAACTTTATAGCTGAGACTCAGCTTAACAAATAATCCACATCACTGAATTATCCATGCACTACGGCCAGGGATATTCATTATTATAACGTCCACAAATTATCCATGCACTACGTGCCAAGGATATTCGTGTAATCACCAATGGTCATGATCATACCAGCAACTGTCCATCAATGCACTACAGGCCAATGATGACTTTTACCACATCATTTGTAACATTACGTGTCATTATTATACCGAATGATCCTTTGTCATAATCATACTAATAAATAGTCCATCTATGCACTACGGCCAAAATGACTTTCATCATAATATAAGCATAAGGATGATGACAATGATATAAGAATTCAATTAAATGAAAGCAAATGATAAATTTTAAAGATTTAGAATTTAATTTATCCAGAATTCAATAATGTCCAAATTATCAACATGATACTGCTTTGTGGAGTAAAATTCAAGAATAATATTGTATCAAAAATTATTTGGACAGAAAAAAAATTAATTTTTGCCATGAATTGTACCCCAGGTGAATAGTACCCAAGTGAATAATAACCCATGAATAGTACTTCGTGAATAGTACTTCGAGAATAGTACTCTGTGAATAGTACCTTATGAATTGTACCCCGTGAATAGTAATGGTGAATAGTACCCTGTGAATAGTACTTTGTGAATAGTGTCGTACGTATGAATAGTGCCGTATAAATGAATAGTACCCATGAATAGTACTTCAGCATGAAAAGCTTAAAATTTAACAAGAATGTTCAGAAAAATATCCTTGTGAAACGATACTAGATGAAGCGCAAATTTTAAGGATATTCTACTAATTTCACGGAGTATAGAAGAAATACTTTAACAAAATGAGTGTAGAATTAGGAATACAAAACGAAATAATATTACTTACATACTACGGAGTATGGAAGAAAATATTATTTCATACGAATATTGAACAAAAATAATATCCCTTACGAATACGAAAGAAATAATATCCCTTACCTTAGAAGAAGACTGGATACTGCAATAGTGAAGTAGCAGGATACTCTTCTTCTTTCTCTCTATAATTGTTCTTGTAATTCTTAGTAAATACGCACCTTTCGAACCAATCAAGGTTACGATTGGCCCAGAAAGTCTTAATAGGATCATAGGCGTATCCCAAAGCATGCCTGCTTTCAGATGCTTCTTTCGAGGAATTAACTCCACTTAAAGTAAAGGTACTTTTAATCAAACTGAAAGGAAATAGCTCGAAAAGACTGAGTCCCTTCAACTTAATTAGCGTATGTAACCATAGAATGAGTACAACAAAGAGGGAAGGTTTCGAGAAATAGAGTTGGTAAGAATGAAAGAAGAATGAGCTTCTATTTATAGGAAAATACAGTTTCGATAATTGCACATTTAGGAGCTCGAATTATTACAGTATAGTACCTTCATCTATACCTCTATTTTTAATTTAGTCCATCAAGTATTATCAATCTTGCACCACCTCCCCTAATAGTACATGCATGTGAATCAATAGTTCCATACATGTGAACCAACAATAATTTTCATGTGAACTAATAGCAATTCATTGCTCATTTATCCGATTAATTGCCCGTTTGGTCAATTTAACAACCAGAAATCAATTATTATAGAAATAAATGTCAATTTCCACTAACACTAATATTCCCAACACAATAGAAATATTTTTATCAACAATTTCATCTTTAATCAACACGAACTTATTCATCATTAATATTATAACTCACAATATTTAACAATCAGATCATTCCCAGGAAAGAGGGGGCTTTTCGATAAGGATTTCTCCCTATTTACGCGCAATTAGGTGACCAAACCCCTTTCCTCGACAGAACTTTCTAGACATCGTCAATAATGCAAATAATAATATGAATAATTTTGTCGTCTCAATTATTGATTTAATAATATAAAAAATTATGCAGATGATATTATGGCAATAATTGAATCAATAATATGAGAGATATTATGCGTTGAATTATCAGAAGTAATAATTGAGTATAACCGAGTGACTTCTCATGTAAGCATCCATAATCAATACTGCAGTGCTACTTATGCAACCACGCGTATTCTTTATTTTTTTACCACCGAGTAGTTCAACAGTTTAACGGTAAAACTTTCGCCATTATTTTTATAAAAAGATATTTCTATCATTTTCTAACTACGACAATACTTCCGTTGTGGGGTCCACCAATGATTGTGTCGTCGTATTTAATATTCCCCTGTTAAAACGAATATTCCCCGACCAATCGAATATTATATAACCACTTGCTTACTTTGCAAAATTTTTGAATATTACCCACAACTATAACATTATATCATAACCACACCATAATATTCAAAAATATATTTCAAGAGAAATTAATCTTTATTCATAAAAGTTTGGGATCTTACATAAGACACCATCAAAGTGTCAAAGAGGTGAGGGTTTAGGTTCTACAACACCTACATGTACCTTTGATAGACGGAAATTCATAAGTGCAAACGCCACTGACAAGTGTGATTACTTAGTGACCAAAGCACTAACACCAGAGCGGGGTTTGGCACCGGACACATTTAACGGACAGATGCACAGACAGATACATGAGCAAGGTTAGGAGATGATCACTAATAATCCTGACCCAGCTATAGTGAATGTGGTGAAGGAGTTTTATGTGAATGTTGAGGACAGGGCACCGTACATAGCATTTGTGAGGGGTAAGCAGTTTCCCTTCAATCCAGAGTCAATCAACGAGTATTACAGCCTGCGAGCCCTTGCCACAAGCTAGTATGCTCAGCTACGTGATGGCAATCCCAATTATGATCAGAGTTTGACTGAGATATCTAAACCAAGAACAGTTTGGGCTAAGGGAAGGAAGGGTGACATTATCTTCTTAAGCAAGGACTTGAGCCGCCATAGCAAGATCTGATATGCGTTTCTGTGCACGAAACTTTTTCCTTCGACGCATACCAGTGACGTGACAAGGGAGAAAGTGCTACTACTTTATGCCATTGTCAAAGACTTCGACATCAACATCGACGCTATTAGCAACTTTTTTATATGACGAAGTCTGTGAGGGCCATTCTCCGGAGGACTGCCACACCCATCCCTTATATGTGGGTTGTGCAAGCAAACAGGTGTTTGATGGTCTGGGGATGAGCCTGTGTAGCAGCCACTCCAGTTGTTAGACTCTAGAATGATTGCACGATATACTGTCTGGCCTGGAGGGGAGTCTCATCCAAAGGGTGTTGGTTTTATATTTCCAAAGGCTTTTAAGGAGGAAGAAGATGATGAGGACACCTCGGAGGATGATGAGTTCTGAGATGATGAGATGACTGGAGAGCAGGAGACTGAGGGGAGTAAAAGGATGGGCAGGTATATGTTTAGCACTCAGTTTTGCAGTCTTCAGAGACAGAGGGATAAAAGAGATAAAGACGCGAATAGGAAGATGTCCCGACTGGCAGCGAGGCATGACCATATGTTCAACGCCATGAACACGTCTTTTGCCTCTTTGAACTCATCCTTACAGAGTCTAAATCCTACCGCTGCCACCCAGTTCCACTTTCAGATGCCAGAGCCTATGCCACAATATTCTCCTTCTGATTTAGATACAGATGAGCGCCAAGTGTTTGTGCCACGTCCACCATAACCACCATCACCTCACGCTTAGCTGATTACAGGGAAGTCCTGTTGAGCTTACTGTTATATTTTTATAATAAGGGCTTTGTAACTGCTAAGTTTGGGGGATTTTAGTTTAGTTATTTGTTTCATGTTTATGTTATTTGTTTAATTTTCATACATTGTCATGTTTAGTTCATGTTTATTATGTTTGCATTCATGTAGTGTATTTGCATAGTAGTTTTGCAAAGTAGTTTAGTATTGTGAATAATTTATTATAATTAGTTTCTTATTTTGTTCTGTTATTCTAAAAAAATTGGAAAAATTGAAAAATCACAAAAATAGTAGTTAGTTTATTATGTTTATGTTGCATTTAAGTTCATCTTGCATGATTCCAGCTGTTAGATAGTTACAATCTGTTATAGCTAATGATGAGATTGGAATTGTGTAGACAAGTGTAATACTGACTATTAGAGCTTTGATGTGATTTTCTATTATGAATTGAATCTTTTTCTGTTTGAAACTAGTATAATAAGGTTAGCACAGTAAGAACAGCTTTGTTGACTGATTGAGTCTAAATTGACACATAATGGAACTATAAAGGATAATGCTAGTTTGAATGAAAGGAACTCATGAATAGGGAGTGATGGCTAAAGTTAGACAAGAACCTAAGTTTGGGGGAAATTTTAGGGTATATAAGCTATATAAAAAGAAAAAAGAAGAAACATATATGAATAAATAGTGTGGCTAGTCTAGTTTCGTGGCCTTTGTTACTTGAGTAAGTAAGCCCGAGGGGATATCTTTACACCTAGCGCCCTAAGGCCTTAAATGGTTTGGGAGTCGTTGGTCGAAAGCTCGTTAAGGTAGCATTGAAAAGCCTAATGGAATTAGACATTACACAGCCATGAGAATTATATAAAAAAAGAATAAAACGGGAAAAAGAGCAAAAAGCCCCCGTAATGAAAAATAAAGCATAAGTATCCCATTTTGACCCTCGATAGTGGTAACTGTTTAATTTTAGTTGGATCTAGACCATTTTTGGATTTCTTGAGTTTAAACTGTATGATGCCTTCAAAGAGATCTATTATGTGTTAAATTTGATTTTATATCAGTTAGCATGGTTGTTGAGCATACACGCACTATATCAGTGATAGTAGTCTAAGAATTAATGATTGATGGGGAAATTACTGATTTATTTTGATACGATGTATTATGGTATTTACTTGATTTCTCTGAGGCCAGTTGAATAGACTTGTCTATGTCATAACTGTTGGATTCGTAGGCATGTAGATTAGTTGCATTCCATTTCATTTCCTATTGTGTTGTGCTCGAGAACTAGCATAATTTAAGTTTGGTGGAGTTTAATGAGTGGGTTTTATACCTATGAATCGGCTTCTGATTTGGACTTAAACAGTGTTGATCATGTCTATTTATGTTCATTTTTACTTATTTTGTGTTTAGGATTGCATTATGTGGCATGGTGGTATAATGGCGGCGTTATGGTGAGACTTGGCATTCAAAAGGCAAGAAATCAGCATTGTAGAAACACACCTCAACAGGGAGGGACATATTTGTGAAGAAAACCCCCACCAGGGTGGGGGTACCTTGGTCAAGAACAGAATCACCCCCTCGGTAGGGCGAGCCTTTATAAGATTAAATACCCCGGGCTGGGTAACGGAGAGAGAATGCTTTTTACTTTGATTAGAACTCTGCATATGCGTGGATGGAACAATTTGGCATGGATTGGGACTATGTTGAGCGTCGTGTTATCAGTGTTATACATGAATTACGTTCAGATAACACATTACAACAGAGATCAATTACACCAATCAATCAATTCAACTTTGAGACCTAATTTTCAGAGAAGAACATTGGAGGAGAGCAAGGAAGGTCAAGAACACAAAGATTATAGAATTGAAGGCGAAGAAGGGTGGTTTTGTAACTATTCTATTTCTTTAATTGGAAATTTGTAATTGGGATGATGGATTCTCTACTTATTTCAGTTTTAAATTTATCTATGATGAACTAAATTACTTTTTAGGCTTGCAATTGATCTTTAGTGTTGAACAATGATTTTTATTCCTTAATTTCACTTTAATAATCTATCAATTCAGCTTATCTAATGTGATTTGCACTTTAATTTATGAATTACTTGATCACCAATTCTGTGTGGATTTATATGGACTCGAGAGATTATGTATAAATCCAGACCTAATCACTCTAGCATGCGTTCTTGAATTCTGTGTTTTAATGGAATCTTGATGAATGTTTATGATAGAGATATACCTAACATCGCATGTAATTGTGTAAAGAACTTGGGATTTAAACCTTCTTTGATTTTAATTCACATAGGGATATAGTGAATTAGTTAATTAGGGTGTTTGACTTAATTATATCAAATTGTGGATTTAAGTTAATACGGTGTTAGTGCATCGAGAGATGGCTAATTCTACTTGAGTGTTCTTGATTAATAAGCTGAGATAGTAAGTTAAACTGAAATATGGTGTGATAATTGGAGTGAAACTTAAAGTGAAGTTGTAAGCCTAAATCTTCATTATCTGCTTGAAATTTACGGTTACTTAGTGTGTTGATTGGTTTGGATTTTTAGTCTCTTAGTTTTTATTAATTATAATCATTAATTTGAATAGTTTAATAAAATTAGGTTAATATAAAACTGGTAATTGTTGGATTTAATTTCATACTAGTCTCTATGGGAACGATACTTTTCTTACTATTATATTACTTGTTGACCACGTACACTTACGTGTAGAGCGTATATAGATTTTACCCAACAGGAGCAATGGAGGGTATTTCACTGTTGAACTATAAATTATAACTTCATACAATCATCAATTTTCACTGTTAAGATGTTGAAATAATATATGTCACTTGTTAACGCCATGTTTCGCCTGCGTGTCCAATCACCAAATCCACGCACTTAAACCTGGACAGTAACGAGATCACACAAGAAGCTTGACGACTTGTGCCTCCGGGTGATAGCTCTGGTGTAAGAATAAGTACAATATGGTACAAGTTTTAACAATGGAGGCTTTAGTGTTTAGTGCTCAAAAGTGTATTACCTGTTAATTGAAGTCAAGCCTTGTATTTATAGCTGCTCTCATCACCTTAAAGCCAATTTTTGAATCGGATTAGGACTCCTAAACATGGTAGTTACCTATGTTTAGGTCCAACTAAATCTCCATAAAAGGTGCAAGTTGGATCTAATCCAAACACTTACCTTTGGAGTTGGTATTTAAATAGGGTTATGATTGGAATCTTTAACCATTTAAACTCCTTATCACTTTGGACTCCATACGAGGAATAACCTTCTATGTGGGCCCAAATCATCTGAACCCCTATAAACTGGTCTGGGCTCCGGCCCAAAGGACTCGGACGCCCGACCCCGAACACCACCAACCCCTTTACCGACTTCGGCCCATTAGACTTAATAAACCCTTCCCAATGAAGACCTTCAGCCCACATAAGGGTCTGTAGATTATGCCCGAACATTTCCCCCAGTCTCTCGTTATAAAAAGTTTATAATTAGAGACTTAAAAAGACATCTGGGGAATCTAAACGGTCTATTTTAAATAGCACATGCTTCCCAAGAAATGGGGCCCATGCGTCATCATCAGTCGCCTTTGGGATTCGTTCCACAACCATATAAAACCCCCATCCAACACACGACAGTCACTTTTTCCAGCTTTTTCTAACTTTCTTCTTAAGAGCTCTCTGCGAAATCAGTTTCCGGCGAGAAAGCATCCTCGCCAACCTCCTCCAATTTAGAACTTCCAGTCCTTTAAACTCCATATTCCTACTATTCAAGCTTTAATGGCAGATTCTAGCCTCCCATCCTCATCACTAAATCAGAAAACTCCAGTACTTATCGACAGCACTCCAAACCCCAAAACCATCATTTCCACCGATCTGGTGTCGATCAATTTACCGGCACCACCGTCTGATAAGGCCAACTATTCAACTCCTCATACCACCACCGACACAGAGACGAAGATACGAACCGTCTATGCATCTGAGAGCGATTTCTCCCACATCAACACCAAATCTTCCATTCTCTCTTCCCATATCTCTGACATCTGAATGTTGTTCAACATCCCGAAGTAATACAAGCTTCGCGTGCCAGAGTCAAACGAAATAATGTTCTGGTGCCCCGAAGGCGAAAGGGTTTTCGTTCCTCTCTGGGCCCTGAAATACGGGGTCCGATTCCACCTTCACGAGTTCATCGCTTCTTTCCTCTGCTTTGTGGGGATCGGGTTTGCATAACTTATACCGAACTCATATATCCATTTGATCAGCTTCATCGCCTTATGCCAGGATCTAGGAGTTGCTCCTGGTCTTGACTTCTTCTTCGTTATGTTTAGCATTGGAAGATCCAAGGAACCGGGGCTTCGACAGCTAAACAAACATCCTATCCAAGCCACCTTCGTCAAAATCCCTTCCAGCAATAAGGGTTGGGCCACCCCCAAAGATCCTATTGTGAAGGTGTCCAAATTTCCAAAGGACCGACAAGAAGCCTTTAAAGAGTTCCACCAGAAGTTGAAGAATACTGAATGGGGCCTGTATGTGTTGTCCAATGAGACCTAGCTATACAAACATGGATGTAAGTCCTTTACCCCGAACCCATTCAAGTTTTAGATGCATTCTTCAATTGATCAACCAACTAACTTGTTAACTTTTCTGCAGTAACAATCTTTAAGCCCGAAGAGGTAAAAGAAACCTTCACCTCTCTACCCATCACGCCTGATCTAATTCGTTATCCCATCACTGAGGAATCCCCTGAAGAAGATGTCATTCCAATTTCTGAGCTTTCAACCAGCTCCACTTCAGCTGCAACTCCCTCAACGACAGCAAACGCCGAACCTTCCAAGAACATCTTGAAGATGGATAGGTCAGAGAAGATGGCCTTGCTAAAAAAGAGGAAGAATAAGCTACTCATTAAGGGCCCCTCCAAGACAGCTTCACCGATTGTTCCAAAACCCACTCCTCCATCGGTCGCTGACCTCGAGGATCCTGAGGAAACCGAATAGGAAAATCTCAAACCCCATTCCAAGAGGCCACGTTGAACTGAAGAGCTTGATCTGCAGATCATGGAGGCTATCCCTCTTCTAAAACCGACGCCATCAATCCAACATACTCCCGAAACTGGATCTTCACAAAAAATACCCTATACGTTCTGGCAGAAGAGCCCCTCGGAGGTATTCCCATTTGACTAGCTAGAACACTTTAGACTTCCTGGAGATGAAGAGCGGTTCAAGGGATACACTTCTGAGGAATATTTGGTTGAATACGTCAAGCTCCAGTGCCAGGTAAATTTGATAGACTTAAATGTCTCATTGATTACCCTATTTTTATCATGTCTAACCCATGTCTCCACTTTATTGTAGGTCAATGTTATCATTTCCCGAGCCATTCCACCTCTAGCTCAAACAACAAAAAGGGAGGCCCAGCTAAGGTTCGATAAGGAAGCGCTCAAGGCTGACGTCCGAGGCCTGACATCGGATCTGAAGAAAGAGAAAGACCTTCACGTTGATACAAGGAATAAAGTGACACAAGCCGAACGTCAGACCAGTGAACTCAAGAAACAACACTACACACTTCAAAAAGAGTACATGGGTCTCAACAACTACAACAAACAGCACCTCGAGGAGAGGACGCTTCTGAAGGAAAAAGATAAGGATCAACAGAATGTTGGGTAAAATCTAGTTACGTACAACACATAAGTATACGTGATCAACAAGTAATAAAGTGAAAGTAGAGTATCGTTCCCACGAGGAATTATTAATACAAATTACCAAATGCTAACTCTTAACCAAACTAATTTTATTTAAACAATCAATTTAATGTTATAAATTAAATCATTTAATTAAACTAATTCTAATTATCACTAATTAAAAATCAGATTATGGAGATTTAAGATCACAATTTCAATTATTACTTCATTTAAATTAATACACTTCTTATTAATTAAGCTCACTATTCTGAATTGTTAATCAAGAACACATAAGTAAATATGACCATCTCTTAGTGCATCATACTCAAATCAACTTAAATCCACAGATGATAGAATTAAGAAGAACACCCTAATTAACTAATTCACTATATCTCTATGTGAATTACAATTAAAGAGGATTTTAAGTACAAGTTCTTTATCTAACTACATGTGATGTTAGGTATATCTCTATCCTATACATAAATTATGAATTCCAACACCATGCAAAAAACTTAATCACATGTTATTATGATCAGATCTAAATCTAATATTCATCTCTCGAGTTCATATAGATTATCACGGTAATTGTTAACTAGGCAATTAAGCAATTCATCACAAATCATAATAAAGAATCCAAGAATAATCACAATAATTAATAGAGAAGCATACTAAAATAAACTATATAATACGATCCATTGTAATCTTAAACCAAATATTTAGTTCATGATTAATGAATTAAAACTAAGAATCCACAATTGAATAATCATTAAAAGACAAAAATAGAAGAAGAGAAAAAAATAGAATCTGTTGTCTGCATATTTGATACTCCCTCCTTGCTCCTATTTTGAATCTTCAATGGTCTCCAAGTTGCTTCAATCTCCAAATCTCATAAGAACTAGGGTTTTTGGTCCTAATCTACTCTAATCTAATTTAATGGAATCCTCCTTATTCTATCCTTGCAATTCTCCACATTTTATATGCCTCTTCATATGTCTTTCATTCCTCCTGGAAGTCCTTGAACAATCAACTCGAACCAATCCTTCTTGAACTCAAATTCTAAAAACTCTTTTTTCTTCCCGACACCCATGCCCCGGTGGGGGTTTTTGAACTGGATAAGCTCGCCTTGACAGTGGGTGATTCTCAGAATTGACCTTGTACCCCACCACCCCTTGGGGTTTTTCTTCTAATAAATATGTTACATTGATGGGGTATGTCTCTCTAGATCTTGATTTTGCCTTTTGCATGCCATTTTTTGCCATAACGTCGCCATTCTACCACCATGCCCCATATTGCACTCCTAAACATAAAAGAAGTAAAAACGAACTTAAATAGACAAGAAGAACACAATTTAAGTCCAAATCAGAAGCTGATTCGTATGTATGAAACCCACTCATCACAGAATGCCATTCTGATCCTAGAGAGTAAAGTATCTGATATGCACGCCCAACATATGGCGCTGATGAGGGAAAATATTGCTCTGGGGAAAGAATGTGCCGAAGCCAAATAGCATGTTGTTAAAGATTATGAAGAATTGCCCAAACTCAGAGATAAAATCATGACCCAATTCGCAGAAGGCTACAAGGCTTATAGGGAGGTTCGGGCGAAGATGACAGCTGATGGGTTGGACACTTCTGTCCTTGACTCCTCCAATGAAGAATATGAAGCCGAGGATGAGGCCCCGAAAGAATATTCTTTCTAGGACGTTTACTTATAATTTGTATACTCATTTTTGTTTGTAACTTTCTCGATCAGTTATGTTGTAACTTTCTCGATCAACTATGTTGTTTGTAACTTCTCTAATTGGTTTTATTCGAAACTTATCTGATCAGTTTTGTAAAAACATATGAATATAAATGAAGTATAAATTTTTCGAAGAGAAATTCTTATTTATTTTATTGATAAAAGAGCTTACAAAGTTAAAGAAAAGAACAACATAGCTTTTACTGATAATATCTCTTAAGTCTTTCAGCGTGCCATGTATTCTTTACATCCGAACCATCCATTGCTCGAAGCCGGTAAGTACATGGCTTCAGCACTTATATCACTTCATATGTCTCATCCCAGTTCGGCATTAACTTGCCCGTGTTCTTGGGGGGTAGATGCATCTGATTCCCGAAGCACCAAATCTCCAACCTCGAACCTCCTTTGTTTTACCTTCTGGTTATAATGTCGGGCAGTTCACTTCTGATAGGCCAATCTTACCAAAGCTGAATTCTAAACTTCCTCCAGAAGATCCAAGTTTAGTCGTAGGTCGTCATCATTATATAGTTCCTTGTACTGACTGACCCGAAGTGTACGTGAACCGATCTCAACATGTATAAGTGCATCGGTCCCATATGTCAATCTGATTGGTGAATCCCCGGTTGTCTTCCTCGGGGTAGTCCAATATGCCCATAAAACACTGAGCAATTCTTCGGGCCAACGCCCTTTCAATTCATCCAACCTTCTTTTAATCCCATTAAGTAGAGTCTAGTTGGTGACTTCTACTTGTCCATTTGACTAAGGGTGGGCAACTGAAGTCTTTCTATGTTGAATGTCCAACTCCTTCAAAAAATCTTCGAATTTTGACCCTACAAACTGTCTGCCATTATCCAAAACTAAGACCCTCGGGATGCCGAACCGATACACGACACTTTCTTTGAAAATTTTGAGACATTCATGATCGGTGATCTTCTATAATGGTTTGGCTTCTACCCACTTAGTCATGTAGTCAATAGCCACGATCACAGAACTAACTTGTCCCTTGGCTTTTGGTAGTGGTCCCAAGATATCAATCCCCCACATAGCAAATAGGATCGGGGATAAAATTGAATATAGCTCTTCAGGAGGCTGATGAGGGATAAAGCTATTTAGCTGACACTTAGGACATTTTTGACAAAATCCTTTGCTTCGTGAAAGATGGTCGGCCAATAGTACCTCTGCCTCAGAATTTTGTATGCCAATGACTTGGCCCCCATATGATCTCCACAAATTCCTTCATGCACTTCCCGAAGTGTATACTCAACTTCCAAAGGTGTCAAACATTTGAGCAATGGAGAACTGAAAGCCCTTTGGTATAGATCTCCGTCAATAAGGATGAAGTTCGAACGTTTATGTTTGATCTTCCTTGTATAAATGCGATCCAAAGGCAGAACCCCATTAGCCAGATAAGAGATATACGGCGTGAGCCAACAGTCCATCTGATCCAAAGCCAAAACATCCACCTTCTAAACACTAGGCCTTTCCAACACTTCCAAATATACTGAACCATTGAAATAACTCACTTCAGTTGTTGCCAATCGGGCCAAAGCATCTGCTACTGTGTTACATGACCGATCTATTCCTTGGCAACTGTGTGAACTAAAGTAAGTGAGTTTATCTTTTACCTCGACCAAATATTTTGTCATCCTTGCCCCCCGAGCCTCGTATTCTCCAGATATCTTCTTGATAACCAATTGCGAATCGCTATAAATAATTAGCCTCTGAACTTCTAAGCTTCGGGCCAATCGAAGTCCAGCCAGAATCGCCTCATACTCTACTTCATTATTTGTGGCTTTGAACTGAAACTGAATGGCTTGTTGGACTTTGAACCCTTTGGGACTTATCAGAATAACCGCTGCTCCACTGACATCCGAAGTTGATGACCCATCCACATAGAGACTCCATGAAGTTTGCACCATTTGTGTCTCTGTAACCGAACCCACGTCCTGTTCTGAGAAAGAACATTCTACAACAAAATCTGCCAATGCTTTTCTTTTAATTGCCATTCGGGGGTGGTATTCCGGGATGAACTGAGTCAATTCCATTGCCCATGCAGCGAGCCGACCCGAGACTTCTGGCTTGTGCAACATTTTTTTCAATGGTTGATCAGTATATACCTCCACCAACCGACCTTGGAAATAGTGTCGAAGCTTCCTACTTGCAATGATTAGAGCATAGGCAAAATTTTCCAGGTTCGGATATCTGGTCTCTGCATCTCAAAGGATGTGGCTGACATAATAAATTTGGAACTGTTTTCCCCCTTTATCTGGTACCAATGCTGCTCCAACTGCTATCGAGCTTGCAGCCAAATACAAATACAAAGGTTCTGAAGGGATCAACTTTATTAACAAAGGTGTCGAAGACAAATATTGCTTTATCCCTTGGAACGCATCTTCACACTCAGAAGTCCGCTATAAAATTTCTCATTTTTTGGCCCCCTTCAGAGTATCAAAAAATGGCAAACATCTTTCAGCTTGCCTGGATACAAATCTTTGAAGGGCAGCTATCCGACCTCTCAACCTTTGCACATCTTTATATGACTTTGGTGATTTCATGTCCAGAATAGCCTTTATTTACCCCAAATTTGCCTCAATTCCCCTCTTACTTATCAAATACCCCAGAAACTTTCCTAACCCCAATCCGAAAGTGCATTTAGTCGAGTTCACTCGCAGCATATGTTCTCTGATGGTTTGAAAACAACTTTCTAGGTCATCTAGATGGTCTCGGACTGACATGCTTTTAACTATCATGTAGTCCACATAGACCTCCATGCTTCTGCCTAACTGTCTTATGAACACATAGTTCATCATTCGCTGATACGTTGCCCCGACATTGAGCATTCTAAAGGTCATTTTTTGGTAGGCATAAATGGCCCGATGAGTGATAAAGTTGGTCTTTGGAATATCCTCCTTCCTCATCGATATCTGATGGTATCCCAAAAAGGCATCCATGAAGCTCAACATGCCATACCCTAAAGTGGCATCGATTAGCTGATCAATATTGGGTTAAAGATAGAAATCCTTTGGGCATGCCTTATTTAGATTTGTACAGTCGATGTAAGGCGTCCATTTCCCATTTTGTTTCTGTACCAATACCACATTCGCTAGTTACTCTAGGTAGTCAATCTCGAAGATAAAATTTGCCTCCAAAAGTTTGGCAATCTCCTCATCAATGATCCTATGCCTTTATAGGGAAAAAATTCTTCTCTTTTGTATGATCAGCTTCTTTTTAGGATCCACATGCAACCTATGCAATGCGACCAATTCATCAACCCCCGGCATGTCACTAAGTACCCATACAAAGATATCAGTGTACACCCGAAGTAGATCAATCAGCCCAGTCTGAAGCAGCTTCGTTAGTCCCGAACCAATTGCAACCAACTTCTCTTTATTTCCCAGGATTAACTCCACATCCTTTGTCTCTTCAGCAAGCAAGGCAAGTGGTTCCGTACTAACCTCAGTAAATGGCTTTATCTCGATGGCCATTATCTATTTTTGCTTGTTTATCCTAACTTGCGATGAGATCAATGTATTCCGATAACACCTTCGGGCGATATCAAGATCACCTTTTACCTCCCCTATCCCATTTTGTGTCGAAAACATGGTTTTAAAGTGTGGTATGGATGTAATTGATTGTAATGCTGCCAGGGTCAGCCTTCCCAAGATTGCATTATATGTCGAATCCACTTGGACCATAAAAAATCTGACCATAACCTCAACCTACTGAGGCATTGTGCCAAACCTAATCGATAACTCGATCATGCCCAACACATGCACGGGATCTCCACTGAATCCATATAAGGGGCTTTCTCCTCCCAGCTCCATTTTCTTCCCATCTAAATTCATTCTTTGATAGGCATGGATATACAATATGTCCACCAAGGACCCGTTGTCGATCATCATTCTTCTCATATCCATTGAACCGTCCTAGGCTGTTATCACTAACGCCCCGATCATGTGGTTCTATAGGATCTGTGGGATACTCCTCATCCGAGAAAGAAATAACTGTCCTGGTGAAAGCCTGATCATATCTAGCAGATGATCTAGCTTGACACTGACAATACCACATCGAGGTGCTCACTTCTCTTCCTTCCGGTTACACACCCTACAGAACTGCCCAAAATAACATCAATTACGCCTCGAGCAAGCTGGTTCTGTTTTGGTTGTGTATCCCATGCCAGACCTCTGCTCTCCTCCCTCTATTATGACTCGGCATTCTCCCGACCTACTACACATTGAACCAACTAGCCATTTGCACATTCTTCTCTATCATATCGCTCAAGTCATAGCATTTCTCCGTTGTATGTCCCGCTGATGTACCTCGGCATTCTCCATTGTTCCGGATCTCCTCCAATATCTTAGCCAGATCGGTATTAAGAGGGGTATAGACTTTTTTGATGTTCCTATTTGGGAAGGGTCGGCCACTGCCCAATCCCCCACCGTTATAATTCTTTTCCCCCTGATTATCCGATCTACCCTGATTGTTGTCCGAACGTTGATAAGTCTGTTTGTCTCGGTCCTTAGACTTTTCATAGGAATGTGAGTGTGGCTTAAAGTTTCCCATAGTTTCCTCTATGGCGATGAACCCTTCGGCCCGATGAAAAGCTTCAATTAGGTCAATAGGAGGATTAATAACCAGGTCTTTCATCAGCTTCTTCGACTTTCCTATGTCAAGACATGTTGTGAAGAATCCTAGGGCCTGAAGTGAATTTAACTCTGCCACCGACCCCACCGCTTCTTGGAACCTCTTGACACACTGACAGAGTCTTTCATCCGAACGTTGCCTCACCTGCATAAGAGAAGTAGTGATCTTCCCTCGTCGTTTTTTTCTCCCAAACCGAGCAGGGAAGTTTTCTCGAAGATAGCTCCATGAGCCGATCGAACCCGATGCCAAGGTCCCCATCCATTCTCGGGCACTCTTCTTCAAAGTCGTAGCGAACATATGACATTTAGCGGCATCCGAATGCCCATAATAATTCATTAATCTGTCTTACCCATCAGAATAGTCATAGGGATGCCCCAATCCATCATACGTCTCCATCGGGGGCATCTTCTTCTTTGGGTCAGCTGTGACCTGGTTGATTTCGGGCGAGAATGGTGAACTAGGGCAGCTCGACGGTGTTCCCGTCTGATTTTTTGCTGCCAGTTGCTTTTTAATTCTGCAACTCTTCTGGCGGGGGTTGGATTCCTCTTTGCGAGGGGATGACCTAGGCATGTTCCTCTCGTATTCAGGAGATGCGACCCTCCTCATCTGCTCCGATCTGGCATGGTACTTAAATTTTCTATTTAGGGAACGACTCCTTTGTCAGCTCCTTCCTTCCCGAGAGCGACTCCTGGGTCTGCTCTTATTCCTACCATCCTCATCCAGATGAGGCATCGTGGATAGGCTCAGATGTTTGGGCTTCTTTGATGAAGCCTCCTGTTCTCCGACCATTTTGGCCATCTGCTCTTCTAGTTCTTCCTGCTGAAGACGTAGGGCCATAATGGCATCCTTCTTCTGTTGCATCTTTTTTATTAAAATGAACTGACGCTGGTCTTGGTTGTCCTCAACCCGATCCTTTCCTCCCCTTTCATATGCTCAGAACTGATTGTCCTCGGCATGACTGAGGGGAATTGGAGTATGTTGACTAGCCAAAAATAGTCGTCATCTTACTAATTGGCCATGTTCGGAATTACCTTCCTGATTTTTTGGCCGCAGTCTATCTTTGACTTACCCTCTAACTTGGGTCGTCTGATGAGTTTTAGCTTTTTCCTGGTTTGAAGCACCACTATCTCTGCTCGCCATGACTTTCAATTGGAAAAAATTTAGAGTGATTGTTAAAGCACTAAAGTCCCCTTCTTTTAGCGCCAATGTTAACGCCAAGTTTTGCATGTGCGTCCAATCGCCAAATCCACGCGCTTGAACCTGCACAGTAACGATATCACACATAAAGCTTGACTTGACGGCTTGTGCCGCCGGGTGATAGCTTCGATGTGAGAATAAGTACAGTCTGATACAAGGTTTAACAATGGAGGCTTTAGTGTTTAGTGCTCAAAAGGTTATTACCTGTTAATTGAAGTTAAGCCATGTATTTATAGCTTCTCTCATCACCCTAAAGCCAATTTTTGAATTGGATTAGGACTCCTAAACATGTTAGTTACCTATCTTTCGGTCCAACTCAATCTCCTTAAAAGGTGTAAGTTGGATCTAATCCAAACACTTACCTTTGGAGTTGGTATTTAAATATGGTTAGGATTGGAATCCTTAACCATTTAAACTCCTTATCACTCTGGACTCGATACGAGAAATAACATTCTGTATGGGCTCAAATCATCCGAACCCCTATAAATTGGTTTGGGCTCCGACTCAAAGGACTCGGACGCCCGACCCCGAACACCATCAACCCCTTTACCAGCTTTGGCCCATTAGACTCAATAAACCCTTCCCAATGCAGACCTTCAGCTCACATATATAGGGGTCGGTAGATTATGCCCGAACATTAGTCACTACAATTTATTACTTCATTTGTTCTAAAATTAAATATATAATTTTTTATTTATTTTAAACTTAGAAATATATTTCTATTTTGAATCATAAAATACCATAACTATACTTAATTTACCCTTTTCCTTAAAATAGTTGATTCACTGCAGTTCGTTTGGAGTAATATCCACGATGCATGATCATCCCACCCACAGTGCATGTATTGAAATATAGGTAATCCATAGGTTTCTACAACCCACCGCGGCGAAAAAATGACCCATTGCACGTTCAATACTATATATATATATATATATATATATATATAATTACTCGATGGAATCGGAAGCGAACTAAAATCTAAGAACGAGCCATTATAGCAAATCTTTTTTTTCCGCATTTATAACATAAAAAATCGACTTTCTATGCTATAGTGACGAAAAAAAACCGTCGCTATAGCCGGTTCGTTCTTAGTTCGATCTCTCCAGTTCGTTGAAAAAATGGACTATATATATATATATATATACACACACAAGATCCTGTCCGGACTCCCGGACAGGTCCTAAAATACGGACCCTATTTTATTTTATTTTTGCTTTATTTTTTTAAAACAACTTAAAAAAAAATTATGGAACTGGAATTTTTACATAATAAAGTGTTTTGGATACATATACCAAAAAATGTATGTACAGTCTGCACAAACTGTACAGACATGTTTTGGTATAGGCATCCAAATCACACCCAAAACACTGTATTATGTAAAAATTCCAGTTCCATAATTTTATTTTATTTTTTTAGTTGTTTCAAAAAAAAAAAATGGTCCGTATTTTATAGAGTCTGGGATCCCGGACTGGATCCGGACTATATATATATATATATACGGTCCGGATCAAGTGCATACCCCTTATCTTACTCACCCGTGCTCACCCCCCTTTAGGCGAAGGTTTCGGTTATACAATCGTTGTTTATACTTTTAGCGACACTATATGTTGTCAAAATCTAAAAGTATGAACCTAACCATGTATATGATGATAAAACAAATCGCCTAAAGAAAGTGAGCACCTGAGTAAGATAAGGGTATGCACTTGAGCTTCTTTTATATATATATATATATATATATATATACACTTTTTTTTCTTCGTTACAAGAATAAGTGGCTCACTTATATACACTTTTTTTTCTTCATTACCTTCCTGTCCAACTGATGGACCAGAATAAGTGGCTCACTTCCCCATCCTCCTCCTGGTATAAAATGGTAATACTTTTGCTTAATATACATATTTTTGTAAGGGTAAAGCTGGAAGTATAAAATTTTATATAAAAAACGTCATTTTTAAAATATATCTATAATTTTAGAACAGAGAGAATATAAACTGTGCAATGTCATATTTCCGCAAGAGATTCTACACACCTGTTTCTTTTTCTATGAGTATACATAAGCCGATTGTTCCACAGCTTCTTCATGAAATTTTTACATTTTTATATGCACTGATAAGTGGATTTAATATACACGAATCGATGTTCATTTCAAGTTTAAATTTATAGTTATCTTCTTATTTTGTGTTCGTTTTCACTCGTTTCATGTTATTTTATGTGTAGGGTGGTCATGGATGCAAGTGGTGAAGAACGGAGGACTTTTGGAGCAAAGTTAGAAAAATGCATAAATTCACAAAATTCCTTTAGCGAAGGGCATGCCCAATGGCGGGCGTGCCTTTTTAGTTTGTACCCTCTCCGTAGGCGAAAAAGTCGATTCTGGAGTCTCCTATTTAGCCTTGAACTCTGCTGGGACTTGGTTTGTGGTACATTGATGAGGCGCCTGGACTCTACAAAGGTAAATTTTCGGCCAGAACATAGGAGATTATTATTATTACGTTGCAAACAACAAAATCACACAGACAAGAAGCATAATTCAGAGAAAAATTCCAGGATTCAAGTGCGAGCTTTGGAGGAGTAATTTGAAGAGATTTTCGTGACGGTTGCAATTCTAGGCTACGTGAAGGGGTTTTCATTATTCTTCTTCTCTTTAGTCTTTTATTTGTTATTGAAAGGATGTTTCCATTAGATTATTCAGTTTTTAATTCATTCGTTATGAACTAATTCGCTTAATAGACTTGTGATGGATCCTTAGGTGAAACGATGATTGTATAACTTTGATTTCCAATTCAATAAAATATTTTTAGTTTATCTATGTTAATTCGAGCGTGAATTTATGAATTGCTTAATCAACAATTCCTTGTGGATTTGAATGGAATCGAGAGAAGATATTCAAATCTGAACCTGAATTAATATAGCATGTGTCATGAATTTTGTGAATAGCGATTTTTTATTATTGTTAAGGTAGAGATATGCTTGACATCACATGTAATCGGATAGAGAACTTAAGCTTAAACCTTCTTTAATTTCAGTTCACATAGAGATATAGTGAGTTGGTTGATTTAGGTGTTTAACTTGTTTCTATCTTAATTGTGGATTTAAGTTAATATGGTATTAGTGCATCGAGAGGTGGCTAGTATTACATTCGTGTTCTTGATTAATAAACTTGGATATTATATTGAGTTGGAATAAAGGTTTAAAAATCAGAGTGAAGCTTAGGCTGAAATCATAAGTCTAATTCTCCATTAATTGTTTGAAATTCTGGATTTTGATATTAGTGATTGTTTTGTGATAGTTTATTTATCTATTAATTTAGTTTCTATTATTTTAAACCATTGAATTGAATAGTTTAATAGAATTAGGATTAATAGAAAATTGATAATTGTGAAGTTAAAATTCTTGTTAATTTTTCCTCGTGGGAACGATACTTTATTCACTACTATATTACTTGTTGACCACGTACACTTGCGTGTTTTACGCGTATTGATTTTACCCAACAAGCTTTTGGCGCCGTTGTCGGGGACAATTTAGCCGAGATTTTAATATTTTTACGATATTGGTTTAATTAGTCCAGTTTTACATAAACAGTTTTTTTAGGTTTTTGTTTTTCCTATTTTAGGTTTTTGACATTGGTTTATGAAAACACGATCTAAACATCCAGACTTGCTTCCTTTTGAGGATGACATTGAATGGAAATTTCAGAGGTTAAGTAAGTGGATTGAAAAAATGAGGAACGAATTCAAAAATTCTGATAAGGAAGAAACAATGGCTGCCAAAGACCAGAAAGCATTGAAAGATTTTGCAACACCTAACGTGACTGATCTGCAGTCGAGCATCACTAGGCCTGCAATAGCTGCGAATACTTTTGAAATCAAGCCTGGGACCATTCAGATGATGCAGAATTCAGTTCAGTTTGTGGGAATGGCAAATGACGATCCGAATGAGCATTTAATCAGTTTTCTGGAAATGTGCGATACGTTCAAGTACAATGGGGTGTCGGATGAGGCAGTGAGACTTCGCTTGTTCCCGTTCACTTTACGGGACAAGGCGAAGAGTTGATTACATTCTCTGCCGCTGGGGTCGATTACTACGTGGGAAGATTTGGCGCAGAAATTTCTTGCCAAATTTTTCCCACCGGCAAAAACTGCTAAAATGAGGAATGACATAACGATGTTTGAGCAGCAGAATGGGAAGTCACTATATAAGGCATGGGAGAGGTACAAGGAATTACTTAAAAAGTGCCCACATCATGGATTGCCCAAGTGGTTGCAAATGAACACCTTTTATAACGGACTAAATGGGAATGTCAGAACCAGTATTGATGCAGCGCCGGGCGGTGCATTCATGGATAAGAGTTACGAGGAAGCCTACAATTTGATTGAAACCATGGCGGCAAATAACTACCAAAGGCCCACAAAGAAGAATGACATGACGAAAGGCGGTGACACATTTTGGAAGTAGATGGGGTGACAACTATACAAGCACAGATTTTTGCGCTGTCCAAGAAGTTTGATGCTATGACAGGGGCTCAAGTACAGCAGGCTGCAGTAGTATATGAATTGTGTGCGGGTGATCATCCTACATATCAGTGCGCAATTAATCCAAAATTCATCCAGTTCATAGGTAACTATAATAGAATTTCGGAGAACACATACCAAAACACCTACAACCAGGGGAATAAGAATCACCCAAACTTCTCATGGAGCAATAACCAGCAAACTCAAGCTCCACGACCATCATATCCCCCAGGTTTTTAGAGTCACCAACAACCAGTTCAACATCAGGAAAGGAAATCAGATTTCGAGGAAATGGTGTCGAAGTACATAACTAGCAATGAGGCAACAATAAAAAATCAAGCAATGACAATGAAAAATCAAGAGATGGCTATCAAGAATTTGGAAAATCAGATTGGATAGCTGGCGTTAGCATTGAATAATAGACCACAAGGAACATTGCCTAGCGACACTGAGAGAAATCCGAAGGGTAGTCATGAGCAATGTCAAGCAGTTATATTGAGAAGTGGAAAACATCTCGGGAGTAATAATGTAGAAAATTCAGCGACACCGGAGGAAAAAGTTGATGACAATAACGTGATGGAAGGTAACAAGGGCGAGGAAATAAAGTTAAACAATAAGCCAATTGTTTATCCTCCACCACCGTTTCAGCAGAGGGTTCAAAAATAGAAATCAGATAAGCAGATCGCAAGGTTTTTAGACGTGTTCAAGAAACTCCAGATTAACATCCCATTCACAGAGGCCCTAGAGAAAATGTCGAGTTATACGAAGTTTATGAAAGGAATTCTGTAGAGGAAAAAGAAATGGGAAGAATTTGAAACAGTGGCACTAACAGAGGAGTGTAGTGCGGTGTTACAACAGAAGCTACCACCAAAACTTAAAGACCCGGGGAGCTTTACTATCCCATGCACGATCGGGAAAATGTCTTTTAACAAATGTTTATGTGATTTGGGGGCGAGTGTGAACCTCATGCCATTGTCAATATAGACAGAATTGGGTTTACCCGCGCCAAAGCCTACGAATATTTCATTGCAGTTGGCGGATAGGTCAGTCACATATCCGAGAGGCATAGTAGAGGACATTCTGGTTAAAGTGGATAAGTTTATATTCCCTGCGGACTTTATCATTCTGGATTTTGAGGAGGATAAGAACATACCAATTATCCTAGGGAGACCTTTCTTGGCTACGGGAAGGACACTCATAGACGTGCAAAAAGGAGAACTTACTATGAGAGTCCAAGATCAAGAAATCAAATTTAATGTGTTCAAGGCCATTAAATTCCCTACGGATGAGGAAGAATGTTTTCGGATGGATTTAATTAAGCAAATCATCAGTGAGGATATGAGCAAGAGTTTGGTCAACGATCCGTTAGAAACAACCTTATTGGGGGATGAAGAAAAGGATGACCCAGAATTCGTGGACTTCTTACAGATGCTAGACTCATTGCCACGAGTTAGCCGATTCAGAGCTCCATTTGAACCTTTGCACACTGAGGAAATAGCTACAGAAAAACTGAAATTGTCTTTGGAGGAACCACCAACATTGAACTTAAGCCACTCCCCAAACATCTCAGGTATGCGTACTTAGGCAATTCAAATTCTTTACCTATAATTATTTCTGCTGCACTTAACGAATTACAGGAAGAAAAGTTGCTAAGGGTGCTTAGGGATCACAAATCATTGATTGGTTGGACGATTGCAGATATAAAGGGAATTAGCCCGTCATTTTGCATGCACAAGATTCTGATGGAGGATGATGCAAGACCGTCGGTGGAGCATCAACGTTGACTTAACCCAATTATGAAGGAAGTGGTAAAGAAGGAAATTCTGAAATTATTGGATGCCGGTATCATATATCCAATTTCTGACAGTAAATGGGTTAGTCTGGTTCATTGTGTCTTAAAAAGGGGGAATAGATCGTAGTGCGAGAATGAGGACAACGAGTTAATTCCAACAAGAACAGTGACAGGATGGAGGGTGTGCGTCGATTATAGGAGATTAAATAAGGTAACCCGGAAAGATCATTTGCCACTGCCCTTTATTGATCAAATGTTAGACCGATTAACGGGACATGAGTACTACTATTTATTGGATGGATACTCGGGCTATAACCAGATCGCCATCACTCCTGAGGATCAAGAGAAGATAACATTTACATTCCCTTAAGGCACATTTGCATTCAGGAGGATGTCATTTGGGTTATACAATGCACCTGCAACTTTCCAACCGTGTATGATGTCCATTTTTTCAGATATGGTGGAGAAAAATGTTGAAGTCTTCACGGACAATTTCTCGGTCTATGGAGACAACTTTGATACTTTCCTAGGGAATCTGGTCATGGTATTGCAGCGATGTAAGGATACAAACCTCATACTCAATTGGGAAAAATGCCACTTCATGGTTAAAGAAGGCATAATTTTGGGCCATAAGGTGTCGGCTCAGGGATTGGAGGTGCACAAAGCAAAGCTGGATACAATCGAGAAACTGCCTCCACCGAGCTCAGTTAAGGGTATTAGAAGTTTTTTGGGGCATGCTGGGTTCTACAGGAGATTCATAAAAGACTTCTCCAAGATTGCAAAACCTTTATGCAGTCTTTTAGAGAAGGATGACACTTTCAATTTTACTGCGGAATGCAAGTTAGCATTTGAATTATTGAAGAAGAAATTAACTACAGCCCCCGTGATAGTCGTACCGGACTGGAATATATAATTCGAGCTTATGTGTGATGCGAGCGACTATGTGGTTGGGACTGTTTTGGGCCAAAGACGAGACAAGGTGTTTCACGCCATATACTATGCAAGCAAAACACTCACAGAGACTCAAATGAATTACACTACCACGGAAAAGGAATTACTTGCAGTAGTGTACGCGTTTGACAAATTCCGGGCATACTTGATCGGGACTAAGGTGATAGTCTACACGGACCATTCGGCGATTCGGTACCTAATAGCGAAAAAAGATGCTAAGCTACGCCTTATCCGATGGATTCTCCTACTTCAAGAGTTTGACTTAGAAATTAAAGATAGAAAGGGGACAGAGAATCAAGTTGTCGACCATTTATCAAGGCTGGAAAATCAAGAGAAAAAGGATAAAGATAGATGCGCAATCAATGAGTCATTCCGGATGAGCAACTATTTGGGTTAAATGCAGAATTTCCTTGGTATACAGACTTCGCGAATTATCTGGTGAGCAACATGCTTCCCCCTGATCTTACACGACAACAAAAAAAGAAGTTTCTTCATGACGTCAAGTGGTACATGTGGGATGAGCCTTATTTATTCAAACAGTGCGCCGACGAGATGATTAGAAGGTGTATCCCCTAAAGTGAAGTGCACAATATACTGCAGGAACGCCACTCATCGGCATATGGGGGACATTATGGGAGTGAGCGCACCGCAGCAAAAGTGCTTCAAGCCGGGTTTTATTGGCCGACATTGTTCAAAGACGCCCACCAATTTGTGAAAATATGTGATAGATGTGACGCCCCCAAAATTAGGTATACATCACCCATCTTGGGTCGTCAGATACATGGTACAAAATTCAAATACAACTTACTAATACAACTATCGTGTACAATACGACAAAACATAACTGTGAGTTTGAATACAATTATTGTCTACTAGAGATTATACAAACTCAAAAGGAGTCCTCATTACAATTATTAACACACTATTTCACGTAATAGTGAGGACTACTAATGCTATCCTCCTCGACCGTCACTCCGCTTCCCTGACTAGTCCTCCTCGCTATGTTCAAATTTCACGAAGAGAACGGTGAAAGAAAGGGTGAGCTCAACTAGCCCAAAGAAGAAATATTATGACTAAGATAATGCGAATAAATTATCGTTAGCCTTCAACAGATGTTAAACCGATAAAATATAACAACATCAAGTTTAATCTGCAATGAACAAGCAATCCATTAAAAGAGTCAAGTAGAGAATAAAATCTACTATCTTTTATGATTTAAAAGGTTTTTCATGACTTTTATCGCTGGGACGCAGCTTAATAAATAATCCACATCATCGAATCACCCCTGCACTACGGCCAAGGATATTCTTTAGTATCACGACCACAAATTATCCATACATTATAGCCAAGGACATTCATGTATTCATTAATGGTCATGATCATGCCAACAACTGTCCATCAATGCACTACGGGCAAATGATAACTTTTACCACATCATTTGTAACATTACGGTCATGATTAGGCCAAGAAAATCCTCGAGTCATAATCATACCAAGTCCATCTATGCACTCAGAATACACAGATGACTTTCAACATAATATAAACATGAGGATGATGACAATGATATAAGAATTCAATAAAACAAGTTCAATAATTAATTTATCCAGGGAACTAATAATGTCCAAATTGTCAACATGATCTTTGCTTTGTAGAGTAAAATTCAAGAATGATCGGAAGAATATTTCCATAAAAGATCTTTGGATGAAGCGCAAATATCAAGGATATTCTACTAATTTCATGGAGTATAGAAGTCAAAACTTTAACCAACCGAGTATAATAAAGAATGGAATAACAAAAGAAATCACCATGCATGCGGTGCCGCATAGACGAGTTATTCAACGAGAATAATAATAACGGAACCAGTCGTGGGCAAAATTTGCAAGCGGGATGTTCCAACAGAATAATAAAAGGCGGAACCGGTCCGGTGTAAAACATCTGAGCAAGGATGTTCCAATGTAATAATAATAAAAATGGAACCGGTCCTGTAAAACACACGCAGACGGGATGTTCCAATGTAATAATAATAAGAATGTCACCAAGTATAGGGTAAACCGTGTATACGAGTTATTCCAATGAATAATAAGCAATGGAATAACAATGAGTTCTCTTCATGAATAAGAAAGAATAACACCCCTTACATTAGTAGTAGATTGAATCTTTAGTAGTGTAGTAACGAATCACTCTTCTTCTTTCTCTCTTATTCTCTATACTTTTCTCTCTCTATAGCTTGAATGAATTTGTGAAAATAATGAAGCACTTGGGCCTCTATTTATAGAAGATTTCTAGCTTAGCAGCACTTGAAATGTGAAAAGGCAAGTGGCTTGATTTATTTGGTGATGTGAAAAGAAAAGTGGTTTGACGCTTTGTAATGTGAAAAACGACAATTGGTTCGATGCACCGTAATATGAAACGGCAAGTGGATTGGCCACGTCTGGTAAAGGTAATTACTATTGATGAAGGTAATTACTATTGATGAAGAGACTCTTAGATGATGACATATGGGCCCCCATAAAATAACCAAACTTACCACAAACGTCTCATAATAGACTCTTTATATACATCAAGGATTGAATAAATATTATCACAAATCATTTTATCAACACATATTTAATCTTTCAACAATTATTAATCATTTATAACTTGTCGTCTCAATTATTGATTTAATAATATAACATATTATACGTGATGATACTGTGACAATAATTGAATCAATAATATAAGAGATATGATCTTTGCAATTACTATAGCAATAATTGAGTATAGGTGAGTGACTTCTCACGTAAGCATCAATAATCAATCTTGTGTGTGCTACTATGCAACCACGCCAGACATTCTTGTACTTTTTACTAACCGGGTAGTTCAACGGTTTTAACGGTAACACCTCCGTCGTTATTTTTATAAAGTATTTTTGTCGTTTTCTCAATCCGACAATAATTCTGTTGTGGGGTCCACCAATGATTGTGCCATCGTACGAATATTCCCCGACAAAAAGAATATTCCCTGACCAAACGAAGATTTTATAACAACTTGCTTACTTTGTAAAATTTATAAATATTACCCACAACTATAGAATTATATCAAATTTACTCCATAATATTCAAAAATAATATTTATAGAAAATTCATCTTTATTTATAAAAGTTGGGGACTTACAATAGATGCCAAAGGGTGGGCAACATCTCTAAACGGAATGAGATGCCCCAACAAACAATTCTTGAAGTTGAAATCTTTTATGTATGGGGCATCGATTTCATGGGGCCATTCCCTTCGTCTTTGAGCAATCAGTATATTCTACTCGCGGTGGATTACGTCTCGAAGTGGGTTGAAGCTGCCGTACTACCGTCCAACGATGCCAAGGTGGTCCTCAAATTCCTACAAAAAAACATTTTCATGAGGTTTGGCATGCCAAGAGAAATAATCAGTGACGAAGGTAGTCACTTCTGCAATAAGTCTTTTACAGCTCTGTTGGCTAAGTATGGGGTTAACCACAAGGTGGCTATAGCGTATCACCCTCAAACAAATGGAAAGGATGAGGTATCAAACAGAGAAGTTAAAAAGATATTGGAAAAGTCATAAATCCGAGTCAGAAAGATTGGTCACTTCGGTTGGATGACGCATTAAGGGCTTACCAGACTGCATACAAAACACCAATTGGAATGTCACCATATCAACTCCTGTACGAAAAAGCATGTCACCTACCGGTGGAGCTACAACACAAGGCCTACTGGGCAATTCAGAAATTGAATTTTGATCAATCAGTTGTAGGAGAAAAGAGGCTACTCCAACTAAATGAGCTCGACGAATTCTGACTTCATGCATACGAGAACGCCAATCTATACAAAAAAAAGGTTAAAAGATGGCACGATCAGAAAATTGTGCATCGAACATTCGAGCTGGGTCAATCAGTCCTCTTGTTCAACTCACGGCTGCGATTATTCCCAAGAAAGCTTAAGTCGAGATGGTCAGGCCCATTCACTATAAAGCGAGTATTCCCTCATGGCGTCGTTGAACTCTACAGTCGTAATCCATTAGAGATGTTCAAGGTCAACGGTTAACGAATAAAGCATTACTAGGGTGGCAAATCAAACTGGGATGTCGTCAACATCACCCTCGCCGATACACAGTAAAACGGGAAGTAGTAAGGCTGAACGACTTAAAATCAAGCACTAATTGGGAGGTAACCCAATATTTCGTTATTTTTCATAGTTTTATTTATAATTGTTAGAATATAGCTTTTATTAAGTATTAGGTAGGTATTATAGAGTAAAAGTTTTGTTAAAACTCTCAATAATACTCCAAGTCGTCAATAATCTAACATATTGCGTGTTTTTTATTGCAGGAGGGGTCTAAAGTGAGTAAGAGCAACAACGGGCAAGAAAATAAGGAAAATAGGAGAATTTTGCATCACCAAATTTGAAGCTCGAAATCCAAAGTCAGTGGACTAGCCCGCCGGGGCGGGATATTTTAGCCTTCCACCCCCCGCCGAGGTGGGGTCCTTAATCTTGGGCAGACACGCTCAACATTTAGACACGTGTTGGGTAAAATTTATATACACTCAACACGCAAGTATACGTGGTCAACAAGTAATATAATAGTAAGTAAAGTATCGTTCCCTCAGAGATTAACACAAATTTCCCTTGCAACTACCAATTTCCTACTAATCCAAATTTTATTAAACTAATCAATTTCCAATTTATATAGAAAATATCACAATCATTCAAAAATCAACTAATAACCACAAACACTAAATCGGGATTTTCAAACAAGTATTGGAGAATTAGGCTTATAACTTCACTCTAAGCACCCCTCTGATTAGTATCACCTTATTCCAGTTTAACTCACTATCCCAGCTTATTAATCAAGAACACATAAGTAGTATTAATCACCTCTCGATATATTAACATCATATTAACCCAAGTCCACAATTAAGATAGAATTAAGTCAAACACCTTAATTAATCAACTCACTATATCTCTATGTGAATTCCAATTAAGCAAGGTTTAATCCCAAGTTCTCTTCGCGATTACGTGTGATGTCAAGCATATCTCTACCTCAACAATAATCAATAATTTACAATTCACAAATTTCATGACACATGCTATATTAACTAGGTCTAGATTTATATTTCATCTCTCGAGTTCATACAAATCCACATAAAATTGTTGATCAAGCAATTCATAAATTAAAGCTCTAATTAATATAGATAAACTGCATAATAGCTATATTAAACTGAAAACCAAGGTTACACAATCATCGTTCCAATTAGAGATCCATTAAAAGCCTAACAAATAATTTAGCCCATAATAAATGAATTAAACACTGAATAAATTAAAGGAAACATCATCCCAATTACAGAGATAGAAATTTAGAGAAGAAAAATGATACACCACCCTTCTCCGCTTTCGATTCTGAAATCTTCGTGAATTTATTCCTGTTCTTCGTTCCTCCAATTCTTGATCTTCCCAAATCCTTGTTCACGTAATAGAAAATATCATATGATCTGAATGCTCTCCCCGTCTATTTTAATCAGCCTTTATCTCCTCCTAAACCTATGACTCCTAATCCATCTCAAAGTTCTGCCCAAGAGAGACTCCTCCAATTTTTAAAGACCCGACTCCCTTTAGTTCGCGCTTTTGGTATGTCGCGCGCCAACTTCAATGCTTTTGCAATGTGAGCTCCACGCTAGCCTTGCCAAAGAACTTTTCTCACGCCCATAGCGATCCAGCGCTTGCCACGACTATTGATTGTAGCGGTTGCTCAAGCGCTAGATAGTCAATGACCTCACATGTTGCTCCAAAATGTCCTCAAATGCTCCAAATTGCTACATGAGTCGGAATTACCTACAACAAACGCAAACCCTGTCAGAAATAACATGAAAGTGCCCAAAAACTAACAAGATAACAAGCCATATAAACATAATTCATGGGTTAAAACCCACTCATCAAATTCCCCCAAGCTTGAACATTGCTTGTCCTCGAGCAAAAATGCAATTCAATGCAATGCATCTAACATCTAAACTACAAATCCATAATTAACACAATACATATGATTTACTCATACAGCCTTAGAAAAATTAGTAAACAAACACCCTTCATATAAAATTCAATCTGTAATCATTATCAATCCATAATCTCACCCTGTTATTATTAGTACAGTGTGTGTGTGCGCAACACCCATGCTAACCGATAATGAATCAACATAGCTACATAACCAATTTCTTGTCAGGAATCATACAGTAAAAACTCAAAAATTCAAAGACAATTAAATTCTAGCATTAGCTAAATAACCAAATTCAGGTTCCGAGAAGGGTATTCATACTCACTTTCTTTTTTTTTCTTTTTTTTCTTTTTTCTTTTTTAGATAAAGAGATGGTTGGTGAGTGCGTTTTACGCTCCATCTCACGCTTGCATTTATGGAGAGTATTTCTTCTCAATCCACCACAAGACATCATTCTTCTTTTTTTTTCTTTTTTTTTTTTCTCGAGCTTATATACCTAAATCTTCCCCCAAGCTTAGGCTCATACCTATCTTGTTCACTTTCTCATTTATACTAGCACTATCCTTTAGAAAATATTTATGTAACAAGTTGAACTAATCCATTAACACAAATGTTGTTACGTGTTATCCGTATTATACTAATTTCAGTCAGAGCCAGATTCAATCACAATAGAAATTGCATCAAGATTCTTATACTTAGTGATAGACTTGTCTACATAATTTCAATTTCATCATTGGCCAAAGAAAATCACAAATACGATCTAATAACTGGATTCATGCAACTATATGCAAAAGAAATATACGCTTAAACTATATGGAAAAGAAATAAGCAAAATAAACATCATTTTTTTTAACTATTCCCTGAGTACTATCATGCAACCTAAATAACGAATTAATGTAAAATCTAAATACCCAATCCCCCAAACTTATATCAAGGAATGCCCTCATTACGTAAAATATGCACCAAAAGTAAATAAATTGAGGACTTCCCTGAAACGCGTTACTGCTCCTCCTCCAAAGGAGGGTAAGGTGGAAGGATAGGAGGAATCGGCATAACCACCAGTTGAGTAGTAGGATTGCAATGAGAAAATGCCTCAGCAAGCGTATGGAAGGAATTTGCATTGTACTGATGCATTAAATCTTGACGTTCGGCCAACCACAAGAATTGATTCCTTGGAGCCCGCGTTTGTTATGTAGTAACTGGTGGTGATGGTTAGCAGATCATGATGTAACCTTCACCACACGGGTGTGAACGCGCCCCATCCCATGCTTTGTACCTTTCAATAGTGGCATGGTCAATTAAGCCCGTTGGTTGTTGTGTTGGCTCATTAGGGTGCCACTGCACGCCAGCTTTACGGCATAAGTCTGTAATGAGGAACCCATAAAGCAACCCACCTATAGTACTCCCACGTAATGCCCGGTCAATAGATTCTTGAATACAATCCCCCGCATCAACATCGTAAAATGCAATGGAATTATCCAGATTATAGTGGTGGTGCACAATCCCATACAACAGTTTAGCCCGTGCCTTTGTCACATCATTTTGGTGGCGCGTGGGCATTAAACGAGCACATATAAATGAATGCCATGCTTTACCATATCGACTAAGTGCTGATTGGGGAAAACTTAACTTTTCATTTGTTTCAGCTTGAGTTACCCATTGAGTCCCTGGCTTGCATAATTTGGTAATCAACTCATCCAGCAACGCATCTTCATACCGGTCATCGGTTGGTGTTTTCAACCCAAAATAAGCATTAATCGCGTCGGAATGAAATGCCACCGATTTACCGCGAACCATGGCAACATGATTGACATGCTCCATTGCATTAGCATAAAATTCCTTAACTATGGTGATTGCCGCCGGAAGTGGTTGTTCTACTAGCTGAAACCAATGATGTTCTGCAATTTACAGAGCCATGTCTCCATCCAAATTTGCATCTGGCTTCAATCCTCTTTGTAGCACCAAGTTCTTCTTGTCGATAGAGGTCTTGAATCTTTCCGCGGCCATTTCACTCACAAATTTTGTATGGTCATATGCAGGTCGAGTCGTGGAGGATGATGCTCGTTGGCGTTTGTGGGAAGACATGTTGTTTCCGGTGTGATTGGTCACAAGCAGGTGGTTCTGGACTTTTATCAAACAGGTGGTGGGCGGAATGTGTGACTCCCCCAAACTTGATTGGTTGATGATGCTTTGCTACCCAAATAGGTCAAAACCCAGCACCTTTTCCTTGATTACTCAATTTCTCAGCTTTTCCACTCATTTGTATATCACAACAAGAGATTTTGTGAGGGATGAAGAGAATTAGCGTACCTTTAATAAGTTTCGTTTATCTCTTTGAAGAGAAGTCCCAATTTGTATCAAATTGTGCAAGGGTTTTGTTAGATTTAGGATTGGGTTGTGATTTTTGAACTTTGTAGTACCATTATGTCTGGAATGGAGGGGCTTCATATAGACAATAGGAGACTAACGTGGGTGGGAGTTGGAACTTGAAAAGGTTAGTGGGTTTGGAATTTGGAAAGGAGAAGGAGAGTAAAGATGAATTAATGTGAAGTTATGGGGAATAGGAAGTGAAATAGAATTAGGAGAAGTGGAGAAGGGGTATCGTTGTTATGGAGAGGTGGAGAGGTGGGATTGTTCAACTTAAACATGTCTCTTTTTGTGCAGATTTCTTAGCGGCCTGATCGCGCCGATTACATTGTTCGTGCCTTGACTACTTGATGGCCAAAGAGTGCTTTGATGGAGTGAGAACTTTCTGACTTTATAAGCGGCGGTCATGCACTGGATGTAGCAGCGTTAGGCGCTAGTTATCTTGATAGGTGAGGGTTGTTGGCCTTCTCTGCGCCATCTTGACTGATATAGTGGCGCGGTCCGCGCTGTTATGGCGCGCTACGCGCTAGTGGTCGGCGTTATTGGTGCGGTCAGCGCTGAGTGGTCTGGAGAAACTGTTCTGGTAGCGTGGTCCGTGCTGTCTTTAGCAATTAAATGGCGCTCGCTCGCTAGTTGTCTGTCAAAGAATCGCATGACGTTGTGTTCTCGTACATCGCTGCTCTACTACTGGGGTTCGCAATTATTCTAGAGATTTTGTTACTCTCTAAGTATAATATTCTAGTGACTAAACTAAAAACTAAAATTTAAATGAAAGTAAGAAATAGAGTTTAGAGCTTGGGTTGCCTCCCAAGTAGCGCTTGGTTTAACGTCGCTAGTCCGACAGTCCCTCATGTCTTATTGCGTGTCTGTGAGGGTAATGTTGACGGTGTCCACATTTGCATCCTCACCCCAGTAGTGCTTCAATCTTTGACCGTTAACCTTGAAAGTTTCCAATGGGTTTCTGCTATACAACTCCACGACGCCATGTGGGAAAACAGTTTTTATGGTGAAAGGCCCTGACCACCGTGATTTAAGTTTTCCTAGAAACAATCTCAGTTTTGAATTGAACAATAGCACTGCTTAACCTGGCATGAAAGTTCGGTGCTTGATTTTCTGGTCGTGCCATTTTTTAACCTTTTCCTTGTATAATTGCATATTCTCGTAAGCTTGTAATCTGAATTCGTCAAGCTTATTTAGCTGTAGTAATCTCTTTTCCCCCACTGCTGCTTGATCGAAGTTCAGTTTTTGAATAGCCCAATAAGCCTTGTGTTGAAGCTCGACCGGTAGGTGACATGCTTTTCCATACATGTCGATTGGGGTCTTGTATGCAGTTCGGTATGCCCAAAGTGCGTCATCTAATCGGAGCGACCAATCCTTATGATTTAGGTTGACTACTTTTTCCAAAATTTTCTTGCCTTCCCTGTTTGACACCTCTGCTTGTCCATTGGTTTGGGGATGATAAGCCGTCGCTATTTTGTGGTTGACCCCATATTTTGCCAAGAGGGCTATAAACGTTTTATTGCAGAAATGACTTCCCTCATCACTTATTATGGCCCTCGGTGTTCCAAACCTTGTAAAGATATTTTTCTATAAAAACCTTTGGACCACTTTGGCATCGTTCGATGGTAATGCTGGGGCTTCCACCCATTTTGAGACGTAATCCACCGCAAGTAAAATGAATTGATTGCTAAGAGACGAGGGGAATGGTCCCATGAAGTCAATTCCCCATACATCGAAGATTTTGACCTCTAAAATTGTTTGTAATTGCATCTCGTTTCTTTTTGATATGTTACCCACTCTTTGACATCGATCACAAGTTTTAACAAATTGATGGGCGTCTTTAAATAACGTGGAAATAAAACCCTGCTTGGAGGACTTTTGCTGCTGTTCTCTCACTACCATAGTGTCCCCGTAAGTGGGGCGAATGGCACTCACTCATGCAGAAATACTATGTACTTCGCTGTAGGGCACACACCTTCTGATCATCTTGTCGACGCATTGTTTAAATAGGTAAGGCTCATCCCACATATACCACTTGACGTCATGAAGAAACTTCTTCTTTTGTTGTCTTATAAGATCAGGGGGGAGCATGTTACTGACTAAGTAGTTTGCGAAGTCCGCGTACCATGGAAATTCTGCATCTACCCCAAACAATTGCTCGTCCGGAAATGACTCGTTTATGATGCCCTTGTCCCCTTCTTGTGTAATCGGATTGTCTAGCCTAGATAAATGATCAGCTACTTGATTCTCCATCCCCTTCCTATCTTTTATTTCAAGATCAAACTCTTGAAGAAGGAGAATCCACCGAATAAGGCGTGGTTTAGCATCTTTCTTCGCAATCAGGTACCGAATAGCCGAATGGTCCGTATAAACTATTACTTTAGTGCCAACCAAGTATGCCCTGAATTTATCAAACGCATATACCACTGCAAGCAGTTCCTTTTCTATAGTTGTATAATTCATTTGAGTCTCCGTAAGGGTCTTGCTTGCGTAATATATAGCATGAAATACCTTATCCCGACGTTGTCCCAAAATGGTCCCCACTGCATAGTCGTTTGCATCACACATCAGTTCGAAAGGTATATTCCAAACTGGTGCGACAATAACTGGGGCTGTAGTCAACTTCTTTTTCAACAGCTCAAAAGCCAACTTACATTCTTCATCAAAACTAAACACAGAGTCCTTCTCTAAAAGACTGCACAATGGTTTTACAACTTTAGAGAAGTCCTTTATGAATCGTCTGTAGAATCCCGCATATCCCATAAAACCTCTGATTCCTTTGACGGAGCTTGGTGGAGGCAATTTTTTGATCGTTTCCAACTTAGCTTTATCCACTTCCAGTCCTTGAGCCGAAACCTTATGGCCCAAAATTATGCCCTCCTCAACCATGAAGTGGCATTTTTCCCCGTTAAGTACAAGGTTTGTCTCCTCGCATCGTTGTAACACCATTACCAAATTCTCGAGACATGTATCGAAATTGTCTCCATGGACAGATCCATGGACAGAGAAGTCATCCATGAAGACTTCCATGTTTTTCTCCACCATATCTGAGAAAATGGCCATCATACACCGTTGGAAAGTAGCCGGTGCATTACATAACCCGAATGACATTCTCCTGAATGCGAATGTGCCGTAGGGACACGTAAATGTAGTCTTCTCTTAATCCTCAGGAGCGATGGCAATCTAGTTATATCCCGAGTACCCATCCAAAAGACAGTAAAAATCGTGACCCGCAAGTCGGTCCAGCATTTGGTCGATGAAAGGTAGCGGAAAATGATCTTTTCGGGTTGCCTTTTTCAGCTTCCTATAATCTATGCACACCCTCCAACCTGTTACTGTTCTTGTTGGTATTAACTCATTATCTTCATTTTGTACCACGATCGTTCCCCTTTTTTTGGCACTTGATATAATGAACGGACTAACCCACTTGCTATCGGATATCGGGTAAATGATTCCAGCATCCAATAGTTTTAAAATTTCCTTCTTTACTACTTCCTTCATAATTGGGTTTAGTCGTCGTTGTTGTTCCACCGTTGGTTTTGCGTCATCTTCTATTAAAATTTTATGCATACAAAACGACGGGCTTATTCCCTTGATATATGCAATTGTCCACCCTATTGCTGCCTTATGTTCTCTCAGCACCCTTAGCAATTTCTCTTCCTGCAAATTGTTAAGTGCGGCAGAAATAATTACAGGTAAAGAACTTGAATTTCCTAAATACGCGTACCTGAGATGTTTAGGGAGTGTCTTGAGTTCAAGAGTTGGTGGTTCCTCCAATGATGGTTTCAATCTTTTCGTGCCTATCTCCTCTGTCTGTAAAGATTCAAAAGGTGTTTTGAATCGGCTTACTCGTGGCAACGAGTCCAACATCTGTAAATAGTCCATAAATTCTGGGTCATCGAACTCCTCATCCCCCAATAATGTTGTCTCGAGAGGATCGTTGCTCAGGCTCTTTCCCATGTCTTCATTGACTATTCGATCAATGATTTCCATCCGAAAGCACTCTTCTTCATCCGTGGGAAATTTCATGGCTTTGAAAAGGTTAAACTTAACTTCTTGATCTTGGACCCTCATCATTAACTCACCTTTTTGCACGTCGATGAGTGTCCTACCAGTCGCCAAGAAGGGCCTCTCGAGGATAATCGGGATGTTTTGTCCTCCTCAAAGTCCAGAATAATGAAATCAGCGGGGAATATGAATTTATCAACTTTTACCAATATGTCTTCTATAATGCCTCTCGGATATGTGACTGACCTATCTGCCAACTGTAATGAGATGTTCGTAGGCTTTGGAACCCGCAATCCCAATTTTGTGTAAACTGATTACGGCATAAGGATCACACTTGCTCCTAAATCACACAAGCATTTATTGAAAGCCGTGTTTCCGATCGTGCACGAATGGTGAAACTCCCCAGATATTTCAACTTGGGTGGCAACTTTCGCTGTAGAACCGCCCTGCACTCCTCTGTTAGTGCCATTGTCTCAAAATCTTCTAGCTTCTTCTTTCTAGAAAAAATCCCCTTCATAAATTTTGCATAACTAGGCATTTGCTCTAGAGCTTCCGCAAACGGAATGTTAATTTGCAATTTCTTAAATACTTCCAAGAACTTTGCAAATTGCTTGTCTAATTTCTGCTTTTGAACTCTTTGCTGAAATGGCGGTGGAGGATACACAACTGGCGAGTCATCTAACTTTGTTTTCTCAAATCGCGTATTCTCACCTTGGTTTTCTGCATACACTATGTTATCATTGCCCTTATTATCTGAGAAAGCTGAGTTGTCATTATCTTTTCCAACTATTTGTTTTCTACTCCTCATGGTAACTGCCTAACACTATTCATTATTTCCCTTTGGATTTCTTTCGGTGTCACTCGGTAGGGTTCCTTGTGGTCTGTTATTCAGTGCTAAAGCAATTTGTCCCATCTGGTTTTCCAAATTCTTAATGGCCATTTCTTGTGATTTCATTGCCATTGTTTAGTTCTTCATAGCTACCTCATTACTTGTTATGTACTTCGATAACAATTCCTCTAAGTCCGATTTTTTCTCTTGACATGGAACTGGTTGTTGATTCTGAAATCCCGGGGGGTACGATGGTCGTGGAGCTTGCTGATTCTGGTTATTATTCCACGATTCGATTGATTTACATTCCTTGATTATATGCATTCGATATGTATTACGAGGAATTACGTGTTGTAGCTACTCATGAATTGTCTGACTACGGGTTGATTATGTATTGATCCGTAGAATGTTCCCTACAGCACAATTCACAAATAATTGCAATCAGATGTGTCGTCATCCCCGGACCACATGTGAACTTCTTAGCAAGTCTTTGAAATCTGTATTTGTTATAGGCCAATCACTCCATCTACTTCTAACACTCCAAATGATCGTAGGTTGTGTCATTCTTCTTAGTGGGCCCGATAATTATTAGCAGCCATAGTCTCTATCAACTGGTATGCTTCCTCATACGTCTTGGCCATAAATGCTCCCCCCGATGCCGCATCAATACTAGTCCTGAGATTCCCATGCAGTCCATTGTAAAATGTATTCAATTGCAACCATTTGGGCAGTCCGTGATGTGGACATTTTCGAAGTAATTCTTTATATCTCTCCCACGCCTCGTACAGTGACTCCCCATGTTGCTGATCAAACATGGTAATCTCATTCCTCATCTTCGCAGTTTTTGCAGGTGGGAAAAATTTTGCTAAGAATTTTTGAGCCAGGTCCTCCCACGTCGTTATCGAACCTGCTGGTAGAGAGTGTAACCAACTCTTTGCCTTGTCCCGCAGAGTGAATGGGAACAAACGAAGCCTAACTGCCTCGTCCGACACCCCATTGTATTTGAAGGTGTTGCATATTTCCAGAAAACTAATTAAATGATCATTCGGATCGTCATTAGCCATTCCCCCAAACTGCACTGAATTCTGCATCATTTGAATTGTCCCAGGCTTGATTTCGAATGTGTTTGCAGCTATTGCAGGCCTGGTGATACTAGACTGCAGCTAAGTCACCTTGGGTGTTGCAAAATCTCTTAACGCTTTCTGGTCTTCGGCAGCCATTTCTTCTTCCTTTTTAGAGTTTTCAAATTCGTCCCTTGTTTCCTCTATCCACTTGCTTAACCTCTGAAACCTTCTGTCGATGTCGTCCTCAAAAGGAAGCAAGTTTGGATTTTTGGATCGAGTTTGCATAAACCAATATCAAAAACCTGAAATTCGAAGAACAAAACAAACAAAACGTGTTTAAGTAAAACTGGACTAATTAAACTAATATTGCAAATATATAAAAAAAAAATCTGTATTTAATCCCCGGCAACGGTGCCAAAAACTTGTTGGGTAAAATCTATATACGCTCAACACGCAAGTATAGGTGGTCAACAAGTAATATAATAGTAAGAAAAGTATCGTTCCCTCAGAGATTAACACAAATTTCCCTTGCAACTACCAATTTCCTACTAATCCAAATTTTATTAAACCAATCAATTTCCAATTTATATAGAAAATATCACACTCATTCAAAAATCAACTAATAAACAAAAACACTAAATCGGGATTTTCAAACAAGTATTGGAGAATTAGGCTTATAACTTCACTCTAAGCACCCCTCTGATTAGTATCACCTTATTCCAGTTTAACTCACTATCCCAGCTTATTAATCAAGAACACATAAGTAGTATTAATCACCTCTCGATATATTAACATCATATTAACCCAAGTCCACAATTAAGATAGAATTAAGTCAAACACCTTAATTAATCAACTCACTATATCTCTATGTGAATTCCAATTAAGCAAGGTTTAATCCCAAGTTCTCTTCGCGATTACATGTGATGTCAAGCATATCTCTACCTCAACAATAATCAATAATTTGCAATTCACAAATTTCATGACACATGCTATATTAACTAGGTCTAGATTTATATTTCATCTCTCGAGTTCATACAAATCCACATAAAATTGTTGATCAAGCAATTCATAAATTAAAGCTCCAATTAATATAGGTAAACTAAATAATAGCTATATTAAACTGAAAACCAAGGTTACACAATCATCGTTCCACTTAGAGATCCATTAAAAGCCTAACAAATAATTTAGCCCATAATAAATGAATTAAACACTGAATAAATTAAAGGAAACATCATCCCAATTACAGAGATAGAAATTTAGAGAAGAAAAATGATACACCACCCTTCTCCGCTTTCGATTTTGAAATCTTCGTGAATTTATTCATGTTCTTCGTTCCTCCAATTCTTGCTCTTCCCAAATCCTTGTTCACGCAATAGAAAATATCATATGATCTGAATGCTCTCCCCGTCTATTTTAATCAGCCTTTATCTCCTACTAAAGCCATGACTCCTAATCCATCTCGAAGTTCTGCCCAAGAGAGACTCCTCCAATTTACAAAGACCCGACTCCCTTCAGTTCGCGCACCAGCGCGGTCCGCGCCAGCTTCAATGCTTTCGCAGCGCGCTCCGCGCTAGCCTGCCAGCAACTTTTCTCACGCCCCAGCGCGGTCCGCGCTTGCCAGCCTATTGACGCAGCGCGCTCCGCGCTAGATAGTCAGCAGCTTCACATGTTGCTCCAAAATGTCCTCAAATGCTCCAAATTGCTACATGAGTCAGAATTACCTACAACAAACGCAAACCCTGTCAGAAATAACATGAAAGTACCCAAAAACTAACAAGATAACAAGCCATATAAACATAATTCATGGGTTAAAACCCACTCATCAACATGCTTCCTTCTAACTCCCCAATACACGTTTTTTTTTTGGTTTCTCTCATTCTCCCTCACCCAAACCACCCAGCCTCCATTACAAGACCACCTAGCCCACTACACACCACCCACGATCGACAACTCCTAGCAACTACTCCTACCCATTACCTAAATCAATTGCAACCACTTCCCCACACCATCAAGCACATGAATTCCTCTCCCCTATATCACCTCTATATAAACCCTACCACATACCTCCCATATTCATCTCCAAAAATACGAATTCATCAAGAAATTGGGCTACACATAGAGCAATTGAGTGTAAGTTAATTTCTATTAAGTTTTCATCTTCTCTCAATGGAATTACCAAAGAGACAACCTAGTTTGGGGGAAGAACGGACTATGCACACCAAGTGTTTGTGAAATTGAGTGAACCGAGTGTAAGGGGAAGGTAGTGTGTGATAGCAAGTTCTAACATTCGAATTCAATGGATTCTCAACCGACATCCAAACGCCAAAGGGGAAAGACTTCAAGATCCGTTCAACCGACACGAACATATGATCGACGAAAATTTGTGAATGTCGCTGCCGCCGACTGGTATGACTACATGCTAACCAAAGCCCTTACGCCGGAGCGTGGATTGGCCCCCGAGGGAAATGATGGGGAAATGATGTCTCAAATCTATCAAAAGGGGTGGATCAAACTCACCAAAAATCTGGAACCTGCCGTTGTCAACATTGTCAAGGAGTTTTATGCAAACGCCGAAGACAAATCCCCATTCAATGCGTTTGTGCGGGGTCTCTTGGTTCCGTTTAGTGATGATGCCATTAATTTATATTATCAGTTGCAGGTTCCACGACAGTGTCAGTATGCATAATTGAGGGATTTTGACCCTGACTACGAGGAGGCTATCACGAACATGACAAATCCGGGAACATCTTGGATTAAAGGTCGAAAGGGAGGTACAGTGTCCATAGAAAGGACCTTAGCCGGTATGGCAAAATATGGTACGCCTTCTTATGCGCTAAATTTCTTCCGTCCCAACACACTTCTGACGTCACCAAAGAGAAGGCATTGTTGTTATACGCAATCGTGTAAGATTTCATTATTGACGTCGGGGCTATTATCAGTTTCTCCATCCGCTGGTGTTTACGTGGAAATTTTTCGGGCGGCTTGCCACACCCATCACTCATATGTGTGTTGTGTCGCAATGCAGGGGTGAGATGGTCCGATGATGAGCCTATTCAAATGCCGCTAGCTTTGCTTGATTCTAGAATGATAGCGCGGTATTCTGTATGGGCAAGAGGCGAGTCACATCCATGAGGTCTGGGCTTTATTTTTCCATCGGCGTCGGAAGATGAAGTTGATGCAGAAGATACCTCAGAGGATGAGGATGAAGGTATGGGAGAGCAAGGAACCGAGCAGATACCGCAGACCAAGGCAATATCCAGTCCTCAGTTCCTTGCGTTCCAAAATCAAATGAATGCGCACAATAGGGCAGCACGTCGAGAAATGCGGCGATTGGCGATGCGACAAGATCACATGTTTGATGTTATGAATGCATCTTTCGCCTCACTCAACACAACACTCCAAAGCTTCAACTCAGTAGCTCAATATTCATATCAACAACCCGGACCACTGCCGCGATTTCCACCAAGTGATTCTGATGATGAAGAGCACCAACCACCTCCCCAGACTTAGGCGATTATAGGGAAGTCCTCATGCACTTAATTTTATTTTTATTCAATGAGGGCATTGTATTACTTAAGTTTGGGGGATTTAATTGCTTATTTTCATGCATTTGTTATTTTTGTTTACATTCTAGTTTACATAGTAGATTAGGTTTGTGCATGGTAGTCTAGGGTACTTATTTTTTATTTTGCATTGTTTGCATTTCTGTTTTTCATTTCTGTTATTATTATAAAAAAAATTAGTTAAATATTGTGTTTGCATATGTCCAATAGTGCTGCAGTTTATGATATTTGTGGGCCAATGATGAGATTGTGAACAAGTTAACCAATACAGTATTGATTATTAGAACTGTGATACAATTTCTGATATGAATCGACTCTTAAACTTGTTTGAAACTGTTATAAAAAGATAAGCACTAATAACATCTTTGTTGACTGATCAGTTATAATTGATACATAAATAGGTTCTAAAGGATAATGCTAGGGTAAATGAGAAAACGACAAGGATAGGCAGTAAAGGCTAAAATTAGGCAAGAACTTAAGTTTAGGAGAGTATATGTGGGGTACAAATCTAAAAAATGGTAGAAAAGAAGTATCAGTACCTTGCATGAACCCTTGAATTTGGTATTGCGTAGTTTTAGTTTAAATTGTAATATGCCTATTTTTGACATTTTTAAGTTTGCAATGTATGAGTCCTTCTAAGAAATTACTTATGTGTTGAATTGGAGTCCGTATCAGTTATCATAGATGTTGAACACACACGCACGCTATACCAGTGATAATTGTTCAAGATTTGAGAATTAATACGAAATTGTGGATTAGGTTTGGTGATTCATATTGTAAAGTTGCTTGTTTTCTCCGAGGCAGATGGGAATTTAGTTTCTGCGATATTGTTGGATTCTAAGGCATTTAGATTTTATTTATTTCATCTCATTGCATTTGCATAGCATGTAGTTTGTTGTGTGCTCGAGGACTAGCACAGTTTAAGTTTGGGGGATTTTGATAAGTGGATTTAATATACATGAATCGATGTTCATTTCAAGTTTAAATTCGTAGTTATCTTCTTGTTTTGTGTTCGTTTTCACTCGTTTCATGTTATTTTATGTGTAGGGTGGTCATGGATGCAAATGGTGAAGAACGGTGGACTTTTGGAGCAAAGTTGGAAAAACGCATGAATTCGCAAAATTCCTTTAGCAGTGGGCATGCCCGCCGGGGCGGGCCTTTTTAGGCTTGTACCCCCCGCCGAGGCGAGGGTGTCGATTCCTAGAGTCTCCTATTTAGCCTTGAACTCTGCTGGGACTTGGTTTGTGGTACTTTGATGAGGCGCCTGGACTCTACAAAGGTAGATTTTTGGCCAGAACATAGGAGATTATTATTATTACGTTGCAAACAACAAAATCACACAAACAAGAAGCATAATTCAGAGAAAAATTCCAGGATTCAAGTGCGAGCTTTGGAGGAGTAATTTGAAGAGATTTTCGTGACGGTTGCAATTCTAGGCTACGTGAAGGGGTTTTCATTATTCTTCTTCTCTTTAGTCTTTTATTTGTAATTGAAAGGATGTTTTCATTAGATTATTCAGTTTTTAATTCATTCGTTATGAACTAATTCACTTATTAGACTTGTGATGGATCCTTGGGTGAAATGATGATTGTATAACTTTGATTTCCAATTCAATAAAATATTTTCAGTTTATCTATGTTAATTCGAGCGTGAATTTATGAATTTCTTAATCAACAATTCCTTGTGGATTTGAATGGAATCGAGAGAAGATATTCAAATCTAGACCTAGTTAATATAGCATGTGTCATGAATTTTGTGAATAGCAGATTTTTTATTATTGTTAAGGTAGAGATATGCTTGACATCACATGTAATCGGATAGAGAACTTAAGCTTAAACCTTCTTTAATTTCAGTTCACATAGAGATATAGTGAGTTGGTTGATTTAGGTGTTTAACTTGTTTCTATCTTAATTGTGGATTTAAGTTAATATGGTATTAGTGCATCGAGAGGTGGCTAGTATTACATTCGTGTTCTTGATTAATAAACTTGGATATTAAATTGAGTTGGAATAAAGGTTTGAAAATCAGAGTGAAGCTTAGGCTGAAATCATAAGTCTAATTCTCCATTAATTGTTTGAAATTCCGGATTTTGATATTATTGATTGTTTTGTGATAGTTTATTTATTTATTAATTTAGTTTCTATAATTTAAAACCATCGAATTGAATAGTTTAATAGAATTAGGATTAATAGAAAATTGATAATTGTGAAGTTAAAATTCTTGCTAATTTGTCCTCGTGGAAACGATACTTTTTATTCACTACTATATTACTTGTTGATCACGTACACTTGCATGTTTTACGCGTATTGATTTTACCCAACATGCCCTGATCATAAAAGGTACTCCTATATGGACATAAAAATTATATGCTGTTGTTATTGATCAATATTTTATAAGTTATTTTGTATAAAAAAAAAATTAGTATTTCATAAATTGGACAACTTAACCTTAATTTATACTCTTGAAATAAAAGTCATCGGTGACACAGACAGGAGAAAAAATCACAGAAAGATACTTGTGTGATAAGAGAATGAGACTTTTACAAGTTTGACCACTCTTAAATAAATTAATAATATCCTGCTTCAAAATTAGATATATATATTTTTTTTTGTAGTAAGTACCTAAATTAGTTATACATTTCTATTTTAAAATTATATATAAAGTGACACAATTTTCTTAATTTGTCATTATTTTTTTACTATTATTTTCAATATCACATTACCACAACCAAATTCTTAATTAACTAATACTAAAGCTATATTTAAGAATATAAAATTATTCTTAAAAGTCATCATTTTATGAGTGAATTTTTTATTTTGGAATTATAAAAGTTGATAAACATACTAATTGATCGATGCTACTCCTTTTTAAATTTACTCACATATTAATTGACCATAACCAATCTAAGATTTTTTCAACTTCCTAAAAAATAAAAATAATATATATATATAGTTGCTTGTTTGTTTAGCCCACTACTACCAGAAAGAATTTTATATATATTTATCAAAACAATATTTAACCAATATAACTATAGAAAGAGGCAAATTAATTAACATGGCAAATATGAAAATTTCCAGTTGCATTTTACTTTTAGTGGTATCTGTAATTCTCAATATTTTCTTAATCATAAATACTTATTATTTGGGTAATGATAATTGGAAGGAGCAGCAGCTTAGTTGGAGCCATAGAGCAGCTGAAGAAGCAGAAGCTGTGGCAGCAATTTCATGCTCAGGCCATGGAAGAGCTTATTTGGACGGATCAGTTGAAGCTGATGGCAAACCTGTATGTGAATGCAACACTTGCTTTTATGGGCCTGATTGCTCTAACTTTTCCTATGGATGTACTGCAGATGCAACAAGGTAATTACCTCTCCCTCCCCCCCTCTCTCTCTCTCTCTCTCTCTCTCTCTCTCTCTCTCTCTCTATATATATATATATATATATATATATATATATATATTATTGTGTCATGTAATAATCCAAAGACTGTATTGGGCCAATGGTGAGATTTATTCCAAATTTTGGACGGCTCAGATGATTTATTGAGTGAGCGGAAAATTCAAAATTATTTGTATTTTATTAGATAGATATATAGATGTATGGACGATGGGATTTATCCCAAACTTTGGACGGTCCAGATAATTTATTGAATGAACGAAAAATTCAAAATCATTTATATTTTATTAGATATATATATATATATATATATATATATATATATATATATATATATATGATCGTCAATCAACTACCTCCAAATTAGAATTTTAGTAACCCACGAATTTTGACAAAAAATTGTAGTTGGGGGCTCCAGGAGGACACTTTGATCTCGCCAGAAAACCGTAGTTGGGGGCTACAAGAGGACTCTCTCGATGCTTAAGTTATAATATTGATATGGATAGAATTATTATGAGGTTTAAGATTGTGTCCTTTGAATGTGTTGGAACATCCCTTATTTATGGCATGAGAGTCCTCTCCTTCAAAAGTTAGAAATTAGAATATTAATTGGCTTTAGAGATATTCTAGGTTGCCAATCTTTAGTCCGTTAAACTTCATGAAAATTCTATCTTTATTGAATTTAATTATACTTTTAGAATACTCCGCGAGCAAAATTATTATATTACCCTTCATTAATATAGCTTAGATATTGCTGATCATAAAAATAAACAACGTGCAATTTTATATCTTGTACATAAACAATTATATTTATTTACGTAAATAATACTAGAAATACAAATTATATATAAAAATTGTGCACAAACAGTATAAAAAAAGAGAGAATACAAAGTGGGACATACAATTAGATGTTTTACAAAATTTTATTGGTAAGCAATACATGAGTCTCACTCTTTGTGTACAACTTTTTGTATACAGTTTTATATTTTTTATACTTAGGTATTTAAGAGTATTATTTGACCTTTTTTTTAACAATAACACCAGGTATTCTAGTTAGAACTCTAGAAATTTAGAAAGAGAAACATATAAAATACTCCGCCATCCAGATCCACATTGTCCTTGAGGTGGAAGTGATTTAATTCCTGGCCTTGGCTATTTTCATAGCTTCTACAGTTTCACTTTTTTTATCAATAACACGCGGGGTATTCTAGTTAGAACTCAAGAACTTTATAAAGAGAAAGTGAGAAACATAGAAAATACTCCATCCAGATCCACCTCCTCGAGGTGGAAGTGATTTAATTCCTTGCCTTGGCTATTTTCATAGCTTCGGCCTCCCTAGTTAAAGATTTAGTAGAAACTTCAACTCTTTTTGCCCATCTTGAAAAGTTTGCTGTTTAAATAGAGAGAGACTAATTAAAGGCATATACCAGCTTACACCAAATTGTCTTTGTAATCAATGTGGGACTAATTTTACGCCTGTTTCTGAATTTTAAAATGGACAGAAAAGAAAAGGAATGGACGAAAAATTTTAAGTTTTCTTTTCAATTCTTATGTTTATGAGTTTTTTAATAAACGGAAAAGAAAAGAAATCCATAAAAACTTGGCCACTTTTCCCCGCCAAAAGTTTTCATCCAAAATTAGCATGATTTGAATGATTTTAAAAGAAATTAGAATAAGTAATATTTTATAATTCTATATTATCCTCAACTTTTAATATAATAAATTTTAAATTACAACTCATGTCCTCAATTTTAAATTTTCTATCATTTTCCATTAAAAACTACGAAACAACCCAAAGAAAAATTTAAGTTTTCTATTCTTTTCTTTTCGTTTTACAATTTAAGTTTTCATTCTTTTCTTTTCTGCTCAAAACTCGTAAAAGCAGTAAAAGCTACTACTGCTTTACGAGTTTTAAAATGGACAAAAAAGAAAAGAAATGGACGAAAAATTTAAGTTTTCTTTCCCATTTCTATGTTTCTGAGTTTTTTAATAAACGGATAAGAAAAGAAATGGATAAAAAACCCGACCACTTTTCCTGCCAAAGTTTTCCGTTCAAAATTGGCCTGATTTTGACGGAAAAGAAATTGGAATAAGTAATATTTTTAAATTTTCTATTCTTTTCTATTAAAAACTCAGAAACAACACAAAGGAAAACTTCAAGTTTTCTATTTTTTTTCTTTTCTGTCCAAATCTCAGAAACAGAGTGTTACGCTTTAACTAGTTTGGAGTTCGCATCAATTTGCAAGATGCTTCTTTTTTCGGTCTTAAACATTAAATTCATTAGAAATTAATCCTAAGGAACATTGTTATCTGTTGATCTTGTTTGGTCCCTTATTTGTCATCTTCTTGTATTAGAATTAATGCACTAAATTGTACACAAAATCTTAATTACTGCAGACTTGTTGACTATGACTTTTCAGCGTAAGTCCTCACAAATTAGGCTCAATAGCACGAATCTTGAAGGGGCAGCCACAACTATGTACTACCACATTAACAAGGCAAAGAAAATTAAAATGATCCAATTTCAAGAATTAGTATCCCCCATAGACTCTTGCTTCTAGTTTTTAATCTTCTATACAAGAATTTAGTGCCCAATAATATTTATAGCACTCCCTGCTTAATGCAATAATATCGCTTTTGAGTTTTATTTTCTTTTCAAGTTGATTGCTGAAAGAACAAACTATGGCAAACATTAAAATTTTTAAATTAAAGAAAGAACAAAAAATTTAAGTGAAAACCCCCAAATTCAAATGACTTTTAAGGAAAATTTATTTTTCAAAACTCATCTCTTACATTTGCTACAAATGTAGTGCTTGTTTACTAGAATAGAAGTACAGTAAAATCTCTATTCAGTAATAGACTTGGGACCAAACTATTTGTATTCTAACTGAGAGGTTATTACTAAATAGAGGTATTGGTACAAAATATTTTTCGAACAACCAAAAATATCCACTTTAACAAAAATATCAATAAAAACTCCCTAATAATTATTATTCAAAAAATATTTATGCAAAATAGTTTTTTATAGGAAAATGTGGTTTTTTTTTATAGGAAATGTAGTCTTTTATAGGAAAATATAGTCATTTATAGGAAATGTAGTCTTTTATAGAAAATATAGTTCTTTAAAATTAATATTATAGAAAATATAGTCTTTAAAATTATTATATATATATCTATATATATATATATATATATATATATATATATATATATATATAATATATATATATATATGAAATCTATATAACAAAATATAAATGATTTTGAATTTTCCGCTCATTCTAATAAATCATCTAGGCCGTCCAAAGTTTGGGATAAATCCCACCGTCCATAGTGCCGGAGGCACGGGACTGTTGCTAGTTATTACTATATAGAGGTATAGTTTTTTAATACGGGACTTATAACATATTACAATTTAGAGGTTATTCCTATTTATAACTGGCCCAAATTGGGACCAATTTTTTTTATAATATTATAGAAGCTATTCTTATATAGAGTATTCCTAAATAGGGGTTTTACTGTAATGTCATATTAAGAACTTAGGGTCTGTTCGAGAATGACTTATTTTAAAAAGAGTTATAAGTTAGAATTTAAAATGACTTATAAGTCATTTTAAGTTGTGATTTAAAAATAAAAGTGTTTGTTTTGACTAATAAGTCAAAAACTAAGTTCAAATAAATTGTGAAAGTGTTTGACTAAAATGACTTATAAGTTGAAATAAGATGTAAAGATTTGTGAAATAAGGACAAAAGAGTCTTTACATTTAGTCAAACCTACTTATTTTAAAATGACTTATAAGTTTGTTTTTAAGAAATAACAAATTGTTACTTTTCAAAACCTACTTATAAGTCAATTTATAAGTTCAAAAATAAGTCACATACGAACACTCAAATAGTAAAAAACCTACTTATAAATTAGTTTGACCAACTTATAAGCTACTCCCGAACAAACCCTTAATGTCATAAAGTCTAAATTTAGTAATGCGTCTTTAAATTTAAAACATATAGAAATGTAATACGTATCTCTAGTCTTGGAATAACAAAACAATTACATTAATTTTCTCATCATCAAATCTAACTTTTATATATGATATCTTGTTAATCCAGTGGGGATCCTACATTCGTGGAGCCCTTCTGGTTGAAAAATGCAGCTAGTAGTGCCCTGTTAGTGTCCGGGTGGCATCGTATGAGCTACGTTTTCAGTGACAAAACTCCCATCTCCAAAGAGCTCGAAAATAACATCCGTAAACTACATGCCTCGGTAGGAAATGCAGTCACAGATGGGAAATACATTATGTTTGGTGTTGGCTCAATCCAACTCCTCAATGCAGCAGTTTATGCCCTTTCAAATGACAACAAGTCTTGGCCTACAAAAGTTGTTGCTTCAATCCCTTATTACTCGGTTAGTACCTAGCATCAAAACAGAATTATTTTGCTTAAATATATTTTTAATCTTTACTTCTTTTTATATTTCAGAACTTAAAGTACTTTAATGTTTCAATTGAAAATAAATTATATAAGGATTATTTGTAAAATTAGTGTTTTGCACCATCCAATAACATGTTTGGTAAGTACCAGAAATAATAATTACACAATCTAGTAATACAATTCAAATTCCTTGATTATGTCTTAAATTGCCTACATACAAGCTATTATTGGATGGTGTAAAATTACTCTAATTTTACATGTCATTATATAATTTATTCTAGTTTCGATTGTTACGTTGAACCTTAATGTCCTTGAATTTCTATAAATAAAACATTTTAGCCATAGATTTTACATTTCTTGCAAGATTAAGTCACGTGACTCAAAATGAAAGGGTAGTTAAGTCTTTTTAGGGGTATATATCTTTTATATTGGCTCTAATTTTTCCTTCATAACACACTAACCTGGCTAGAAAATTTGGTGATTTTAAAGATATTTAATAGTGAAATTACACAAAATACCCTCAATCTGATCAATTATTGCACACCAGTGGTCGAAAAGTTTTATTTACAAAAAAAATTAGAGACATTAAGTTTTAAAATGTATTTAAGCCTAATTATTTATGTTCATTTCAATGAAATGCAAAACACAACTACAACAACCACCACCCAAAAAAAGAGAGGGTAAATTTCATTTAATCACTTGAGGTTTATGAAATTTCTCCCTTAAACACCTGTTTTTTGAAAACTTACATTTAAACATATGAAGTTTTGAGATGAAGTAAAAATTTGCTTTCTGTTACAACTCCGTTAACTAAAATGTGTTTGTACATTTTTGCCCCCAAACCCTAGGCCTTAACCCTTATTTTAATTATTTCTTAATTATAAAACACAAATTTTGATTTAGCTTCAATATTCTAATTTCTTTGTTGCACATATACACCACTTCCAGTACTATTCACATACACTCTCTCACCTCTAACTTTGAAATTTTCTCAACCTTAAACATCATGATGGGTGCGTGAGTGATGATGTCTAAGTTTAACTTTAATTTGATGATTTTGAGTGCAAAGGGAGTCAAATTGGGGTTTCTATTGGTGAGAATATCAAATGAATGAGTTGTGCATGTGCGATGATGGTGGAGATGGAGGGGGCGACGTGCATGGTGGTGGTGGTGGTCATGGGTGAACGTAGATTTGGGGTATGTAGTTATAATTTAAGGTTTTCAATTGGGTAAGGAGAATAGATGGAGGAGAAAAGATGAAGACAAAGATAGAGATGGGAAACGATATGATGGAGCGAGCAACACAGATAGATGTGTGGTGATACATATGAAGCATGTTTGTAGTCGAGAAGATGATGAACAAAGATGATTAAGCACTAAATTTTAATCCATTTTTTCTCAATAATTAATATATCAAGAATTGTTGTTGAAAAAAAAAATATTTTCTTTTATATGGGTATGCTTTATTTCAAGTTGAATTTGGTTGTTATGGAGTATTTATGATGGAGGTGGTGATTACTAGGTAGGGAGAAGATGACAAGAGAGTGAATTTAGGGTGGGTATTTTTGGTCTCTTTTTAAAAAAATTTACAATTTTAGTGAGATTTCACGTACTTTTGGTGACCGGTCGCACACTGTTAAATTGAATGAAAAAGTTGACAGTTTCACTTAACCTCAATGTTACAGGTGTTAAATTGTAAGTTTTTAAATAAAAAGTTGTAAGTGAGAAAATAGTAAAACCTCAAGTGTTTAGGTGAAATTTACTCAAAAAATAAGATAGAAATGTTATAGATCTCAAAAGTTTCTGAACTACATGTCTTCATTACATTAGCATATAATGAATGCTAAGGACCTACCCCGATGTTAGACAAGAAGTGTAATGATAACATATATATTTGAGACAAATTTGAAATTAAAAAATTAAATCGAGACACTTGCCATTACCCTGCGATTGACATTCTTAGAGTTATAAACAAACCAAGCTTGCACGCGAGCTGGCTGATTCAACATCGAACAAGTTTCTTCGCCTGTTTAGTTAAATGAATCAAGTTTGAACAATATGGTGTCTGACTCGAGCTCGGCTGAGTAAGCCCAACTCGTTAAGCATTTAATTAATTAATTTAATTTTTCTTATATATAACAAAAAGTGTTAAATGAGTTGAGCTCGAGCTCGGCAACTTAAAACCCGTTTCACGTTGGCTAATTTATAGCTCGCGTTCTAATATGAAATGTTTTTTTACAGCCGTATAGGACACAAACAGAATACTTCAACTCAGTTGATTTTACGTTTAAAGGAGATGCATCACATTTGAAAAATATCACGGATAATAACACGAATGTTATCGAGTTTGTTACTTCACCAAACAATCCAGATGGTCAATTCAAGAAGGCAGTTATTCCTGGTTCATCTGTCATTCATGATCATGCCTACTACTGGCCACATTTTGCTGCAATTTCAGCTCCAGTTGATGAAGATCTAACGATCTTTACACTTTCTAAACTTACTGGCCATGCTGGAAGTAGATTCGGGTAACAGTATAAATTTACTATATACTTTTTTTGGGCATTTATTGTTTGTTTGTATTTTGTTGCATTTCTTTTGTTAGATACATACAACATTTTACAGCATTATTTTTAAAATTCTTTAAATTAACCTCTACCTTCTTTTGAAAACTTCAAGATAACTAACCTGAAAATTACTGCATAAATGGTTAATAGGTGACCTGAATGGCTGATTCCTATGTATATATAGGGTATGTCTGGTTACCAGTATTTATAATGTTTGTAGCAGTAGTGTTTAGTGTATTTAGCGGTCACACTAAAAATGTTGCAGTGTGTTTGAGCTCCAAAAACGTTTGTGAGTTTAATAAATTGCGCTCAGAATAACAAGATTCTAAAGTGCGTTTTTAACTTCAAACGCATTAAACTCCTTATAGGCTTGTAGACGAACAAGGACACAGTTATATACAAGTAAATGTACATTCAAGATTTCAAGTACCTAACACCAAAATTTGAGGTATTTTCAGGATTTTTACGTTTATAAAAAGACCAAACACTGATAAATAAAAAAGAGAATTGACCTCCTAATGTAAAACATTTCAAATAAAATGTCACTATCTAAGTTCCACAAAAAAAAATTATTAACAAAATTTGTAAATACTAAAGGATATATATTTATTTCATTTGTATACCTAAAATAACAAGCTCTTAATTTCATAGTGTGGTATGATAATGAAATTATAATACTAAACTTGAAGACATGATGTCATTTTATACTACAATTACTAAAAGTGATAACTCATTTAATAGAACAAAAAAAAAATCCGGGAAATATGATTATTTTTGTGGAACATAGGGAGTTTTCATTTTCAAGGCACTCTAAAATTATACTTATATATGTGTGTGAAAAGGTAATTTAAGGTATGTCTTAGCCAAATTCGATTAAGGCTATTTACTAAAACGATGTAGTTTTGTATAAAATATATAATTAAATATTTTTATTATAAAATCCTAAAATGAAAAACTTAAGGGGGTTGTTTTGGTAAGTAGCCTTAGCGAAGCTTGAATAAGACATGTAAATCGATAATATATATATATATATATATATATATATATATATATATATATATATATATATATATATCATTCGTCTCCATTTCCAAACTAACAAAAAAAAACGAATCAGCTATAGCGACATCGAAACGTTGTCATAACTATGCCGTTGACTTTGTATACTATAGCGATGGAAAAAACCGTCGCTATAACCGGTTCGTTTTTGGTTCGCTAGAGAGTCGGAAAAAATGAACCAAAGGCGAATCGGCTATAGCGACGGTTCGTCCGTCGCTAAATCACAAAATACTGGTTTTTTGAGTTATGGCGACGGTTCGTACCGTCGCCATAGCTATAGCTTCGACTTTCTATTTTATAGCGATAGATTGAACCGTCGCTATAGTCGGTTCCCTGACAAACCGATCCGTTGGAGAAGCAGACTATATATATATATATATATATATATATATATATATATATTTTTTCTCCAACGAATCGAAAAAGACAAACCGAGTATACTGAAGGTTCATCCGTCGCTAAATCACAGAAAAATCAACGGTACGAACTGTCACCAAAGCCGTGGCGTCGGCTTTCTATGCTATAACGACGGATTGAACTGTCACTATAGTCGGTTCGCTGCAGAAGGGTTCCCTATATATATATATATATATATATATATATATATATATATAGAGAGAGAGAGAGAGAGAGAACTAGGATCCTGTCCGGACTCCCGGACAGGCTTAAAATACGGACTCAAATTTTTAATTTTTTTTTGTTTTTTTTTTAAAACAACTAAAAAAAAGTTTAATATTTTATGGAATTGAAATTTTTCCATAATACAATGTTTTGGGCGTGATTTGAATATCTATACCAAAAATATGTATGTATGCGATCTGCATTTATGCATATACATGTTTTGTTATATGTATCCAAATCACACCCAAAACACTGTATTATGTAAAAATTCAAGTTTCATAATTTTTATTTTTTTTTAGTTGTTTTAAAAAAAAACAAAAAAAAATCCGGATTTTGGTCCGGTCCGAGATTCCGGACCTGATCCGACCTCTATATATATATATATATATATATATATATATAAACATGGATTTTTGTAACTTAGTTAATGTGCATTTTCAGGTGGGCAATAATAAAAGATGAAGCTGTATACAACAGAATGCTAGACCACATTTCAACATCTGTAATAGGGGTCTCCAGGGATACGCAATTAAGAGCTTTGCAGCTAATCAAAGTAATGCTTGAAGGAAATGGAAGGGAGATATTTGAATATGCATATGGAACCATGAGACAACGCTGGGAAAAACTCAGCCAGGTTTTATCCAAGTCCAAACGCTTTTCCCTCCAGCAAATTCCCCCTCAGTTTTGCACTTTTTTCCAAAGAGTTAGAGAACCTTCTCCAGGTATGAAGTTTAAGGAAATGTGTAGTAAAGAAAAGGATAAAATTCAGAGGAGGCCACCTGATGTTTTGTCAAAATCTCACATCACATGACCACCTATCATTCAAAAATAAACATATAAACCATGTAGTCGTGACTCAAGAGGCTAAGTTAGAAACTTTTTCATCCAAAATGACCCCTTCTCAGGGACGGTGTTGTTCAATAGATTTGGAATCAGACTACCCTGGATTTTTTGGGGAAATTTTTTTTGACCCTTTAAAATTTTTATATTTTTTCTCTAGGCCCCGTAAAAATAATTTTTTTTATAGAAGATTTAAATTAAAAGTTTTTATTAATAAACTTACTTTGCATTTGTGCATGTTACATTATGCCCAAGGCCCCGAAAATAATATTTTGGCTTCGTCCCTGCCCCTTCGCTGTCTTTTATTTCAAATTTATTGTTTAAATGTTTCAAACAGTAATGAAAACACCATACCATGGTTCGATGTGGTACCCAACACTCTCCTACTTTCTCTTTCCAAACGATGTTCTAATATTATAGAATTCTCGACTGGGGTATTACGCGCTTGGGCCAATCTAGTGCACCCTAATAATAGTCTTTTAGATTTCATCTCCTACCAAAATTGCTCATTCATAATTTCATAGCAGCTTATGCTTTCATAAATCTAGTTTATTCGTTTCGTGTTAAATATTTAAAAAATCCTGGTTTCATCCCTGCCTCTTCTCTTTCTGTAATTTATTTCAAAACTATTGTACAAATGTTTCGAACAATACCTGCATTCATAATTTCATATGGCAGCTTATGCATGAATAAAATATTCTACTTCATTATTTCATATTAATTTTTTTTAATATATTTCTCACCTTAATTAAAAAACTCATGGCAGCTTATGCATGGATAAAATGTGAGATGGAACAAGATAAAAATTGTAATGCAGTCCTACAAACAGCAAATATTTCTGGTCGAGAAGGCAGCGTATACAGCGATGATGATCGTTATGTACGTCTCTCCCTCATCAAAAGGCAAGACGATTTCGACTTGTTGCTGCAGCGTATAAGCGAACTAATTTCCCAGGAAGAAGATGGTGCCAAAATTATATGAAAATCATAGGCAAAATATGTTGATTATACGCGAGAATAAGTTAGTACCGTAATTATTATATAATGTACCTTATATTTCATGTACATTTATCTTCTTGAAGTTGAAGAAATAAATCAAGATTCAATGGTTTGGCTGTAAATCTAAAGACATAATGATATTGTTAGAAATTTCACCTTATTCTATATTTTAGAGACTTAATTATTGTCAAGTTTGGGCTTGAATAAAACCCATTAGTTGACATAATTTAAGTAAATATAAAGGTGTAATTCGTTTCCCTAATTTTGGAGAATAAAAAAGAACTTTATTTGATTTGTGCAAAAATTATTTGATTTGTGCCTATATTGAGTCATTTAATAAGCTGGTACAAAATTGTTTGATACACTACAAGAAAAGGGTTTATCTCTGACGGAAGTAACTCCGACGGAATACATTCAATCGATCTTATAATGTTCCCGACGGAATATTCTGTCGAACCTAATTCGGTCGGAAATAACATAAATGCGACCGAATTCGGTCGAAAATATGTCTAAGTAAAGGCGCCAAAAAAGCCCTCCAGCGCGAATTATTATCTCGACAGAATATTAGTAATTTCGACAGAATATTCGTCGACTTTAACTTATCCTCGACCGATATAATGTCGACGGAATTCCGTCGAAATTGTTAAATAAAAACATATCTGCAGATTCATTTCAGTCATTGCTCTCTGTCTCTCTCTCTCTCTCTCTCTCTCTTAGACGACTTCTCGCCTTCTTAGCCGACCCATCTCTACCCTGCCACCACACACTAGCCGGCGACCACCACAGTACCCCACCAGCACAGCGCCACCACCACTCTCTCATCTCTCGTCACTCCGGTCGACCACCGCCTACGCCACCTCAGACCACCACCGGTACCTGCGCTACCTCCATTCCAGAACCTGCGACCACCACCTCCGAGCACCACCTCCGACCACCAGCCTTTTACATTTCAGAACGATTTCTCATTAAGGTTAGGTTTAATTTATGTTTTAATTTTTGAATTTTGATTGTGTTGTATATGTGTAATTTTAGCTACTGAGTTGGGAAATTAATGGAAATTAGTATAAATGCTTCGTAAATAAGTTACTGGTTGTGCTGTATTGTGGCTACTGATTTATGTTTTCATGTATTCATGTATTAATGAAATTGGCTACTGATCATTTGAGTAATGGAAATATTGTATACTGATTTTAGGTTTTGGAAATTTTGGGTACTGATATGCTTAATTGACTCAGTATGACTGATTTTGGGTATTCATGAAATTGGCTACTCACTCATATGCTTAATTGACTCAATTAGGACTGATTTTGGGACTGCCTTAATTCTTTGGGAATACTTTACTTATGTTGTGTATATATGAATATGTTTGCAATATTATGTCTTTATCTTGCTTGATTGTTCTTACTGATTTGGTATATTTTCTATTTCCGACGGAATTCTCGACGGAATTCTTCAATTACAATATAAATGGGCCTTGCTTTATTTTCTTTATGGATTTTAATTAGTTTCTAATATTAAAATATACTAAGTAACATTTACTTATTTTAAAATAAAATAAAATAAAATAAAAAATATGATATAATATAATACAAATTAAATTTAAATTAATTAAATTTAATTAATTTAAGATAATAAAATTTAAATAAATTAAATATTATAATATAATATAATACAAATAAATTAAATTAAATTAAATTAAATTAAATTAAATTAAATTAAACTAAACTAAACTAAACTAAACTAAACTAAACTAAATTAAATTAATTTAATTTTAAGTAAAATAAATTAAATTAAATTAAATTACAATCTTAACTAATTTAAATTAAATTAAATTAAATTAAAATATAATAAAATAATTTAATTAATTTAAAATAAAATAAAAATATGATTTAATTTAAGATAATATAAATTAAATTAAATTCAATAAAAATTTGACTTAATTTAATTTAAAATAACATAATACAAAATAAATATAATTAAACCTAGTAGCACATACTTAGTTAAATAAAATCAAAATTAAATAAAATACAATTAAATAAAATTAACTACAATTAACCATAATTAATAACTAAGTAGCATTTGTTTAGTTGGGATGCGATATAATATAATAAAATTAAATACAATTAATAACTAAGTAGCATTTGCTTAGTTGGGATGCAATATTCAATAAACTAAGTAGCACTTACTTAGTTTTTTATTAGCAAAATAAACCAGATGTAGCACTTAGTTTTTCATTGGCAAAATAAACTAAGTAGCATTTGCTTAGTTTGAACGATATGATCTGGTTCCCATATTAAAATATGGGAACCAGATCATATCGTTCAAACTAAGCAAATGCTATATACTTTGTTTATCTTGATGAAGGCATACATGCTTTGGAGGTGTCAACTTAGAAACCCGTTCGAAATTCATTCATTAGGAGTGAATGTCGAATAGTCCCCGTTTGGGGCTGATCTTCGGATGTTATGTCTCTCACTTAGGTTTGCCAATGCATGTGATAGTGCGTTTTATAAATTTTGAGGAACTTTCAGCTGGTGTCTCTATATGTTCTCCGAGTGCATACTTAGACTAAGTTTTCTTGGTCTATTTCGTGTACTTGGAGACCATGGGGAGGTGATCTTTGAAAATTTCTGAAATATAGAAAACGCGCTTAAGATTGGCACTAGTGAGGAGGCAGCGTCTAGGAACAGGATAAAAGCCTAACCCCTTTAGAGTGGAGATATAAACTAGGTAAACTAAATTCATGCTTGGACCACATTCATGATTATTCTTGATCTAATTGGGTATTTTCTTCAATTAAAGATGGATGTCGACCGGAGTTGGATGTACCGTAGGATAAAGATTGATGGAAGGGGATTAGTTGATGCGTACCGTGACGGGGTGTCTAATTTTATGAACAAAGCAATAGAACATGCTGATGATCTAAATGGAAAGATGAGATACCCGTGTCTCAAGTGTAAGAACATGATATGTAAGACTGTCGATGAAGTGAAATTTGACTTATATTCACGTGGGTTTGTGGATGGGTATTCGGTATGGATTCATCACGGGGAATGAGTTGAGTTTAGAGATCTGTCAGACAGTACTGTAGACCAGTCAGATAACTATGATGTTTTGGAGATGTTGGTAGATGCGTATTGTGACACCCCCAAATCCCGGTACTTCATTACCTCAAGATTTGGTGTTCACGTAATCAAAACATTCTTTTAAAACTACCCAATTATAAATAAAATTGAATAATAAACCTGCCCATACAGGAATTATATAAAATAATATCTCCCAGGTTATCTAACCTTTACAAACAATCATTCATGCAGAAAATTTAAATAAACTTCATTACAATCTTTAAACCAAAGTCTGATAATAAAACTATTACAAGTCTTGAAGATTGTTCATCTTTCCCTTTCCTTTCTTTGGTGCTAGAGTACGTCACCCTTTCCATCTTTAGTCGTAAGGATTTTACGAGTGCAAGAGTGAGCAAACAAGGCTCACTTGAAATATCAATGAATAAAACTTTTACATTCTTTGCCCATTCACGGGCTCAATAGAAGCCCAAACAATAAGTTCTATTAACTTCTTAAACATTCCTTGCCCATTCGAGGGCTCAATAGAACTAAATAATAAGTCCTATTAACATCTTAACATTCCTTGCCCATTCGGGGCTCAATAGAAGCGAACAATGAGTTCTATTAATATTTTAAACATTCAATTGAGGGTCTAATGACCACGAACCTTGTCCACGCTTATAAGTAATCTTTCAACTTAAACTTTTACGGTTATTACGACCATAATGACTTTAAGGTACTTAGGGATCAACCCTTCGTACATGTATTATATACAAACATTTCAAATAAGAAAGTACAAAACTAAGCGTAACCCCTATAAATAGGGTTGTTCATCTCAAGATTTTGAGTACAAGTCCGCCCCCAAAGATAGTTTGGTTTGGATACACTTCAAGGTAATTTGGAGTTCAACGGACATCAACTAAGGATTAGTTGAATAAAAGATAATAACACTATGTTATTGAATAATCATAACTGAATAAACATTTCTTTCTAAGTTCATGCTTTAGGGATAATCTAATAGCATAACTATTGAATAACACATCATACCTTGCTTTCAACAACATTAAGCTAAGGTTACATCTTAGAATTTAATGTCAAGCATGCACAACAAATAATAACTTGAACAATAAACCGATTCAACGGAATAACGATACTTGCATGCAAATATAACAAGTTTAGAGTTAGGAAAAACTTGCATAATCATAATAACTATCTCAACGAAAGTGTGGAGATGGGAAACTTGTATCATCCTGAATAACTGGATACAATGAAGTTGCTTAATGGAAATACTTTATAGCATATGAAATTTGCATAACGAAGCTTTAGGATTAGAAAACTTGTATAAACATAACTAACTCAACGAGAGTATGGAGTTAGAGAACTTGCTTAATGTAAAAAGATAGGTTTAGAAACTTGCACAATTATAAAAGTAGAGTTAGAGAACTTGCCTCGTGCGTAGGTTAAATAATTACTATTCACGTTCACCCCAAGTCCTACACATACCATATGTATTGACAATTCACATTAGGTACACTAACATTACCTTTATGAGTTACTTTATTACTCTTAGTATAACTACTAACTAAGTTTAAGTTTAAACAACATCACATCTTTTCATGAACATTACTTTTTAGCTTTATTACAACTACTTAAGTGATCATGTCATTGCACCACATGCACATTAACAACTTGATACAACATCCTATAACATGTACAACATGTTATCATTAAGTTATACTAATACCCAAAGGGTTGCACTTGCATTCGTGCATCCCGACACCCTCCGATTGGCTCCAAATACACAACAGTCCTAAAGATGGCCATTTTGACTACTGTTACAGACCTCAAATTAAAAAAACTTAAAGAATGAAAGTTGTAGGTCTATTCGTCCTCGTTCCGGATCATCTTGAATCAACTCAATCGGAGTTCGTATGAGAAAGTTATGGTCGTTTTATTACAGGAGGTCAAAACTGCCCAACTCAGACAACTTTTCCGGCAAGACCTTAGGCGCGAGTACCAGCGCCAGGGGCGCGAGCTACGGGCCCATTTTTGAAGCTGGGCGCGAACTTTGAGGCCGGCGCGAAATTTAAGCGCTGGGCGCGAATTTTGACGTTAGGCGCCAAACTCACGAACCAAAAGCGAAGAAACAGAGCCAAAGTTCTTGTCTTTAAATTTGTAACAACAATTACGCCCCAAACAACATGTATAACTAATATAAACTACACATAATTGTTAACAATTATCCATATACCAATTTCCAACAATTGAACAACAAATTTAAAAGACTTAAATCACTAAAATAATATTTGGTTAAAATTGAAACTCCATTGTTGATATCTAAAGTACAATGCTGAAACGAAATTTTCACTTTGTTATCAACCAAATTTGATTCCTTTGAAATACAAGTATACCAACATATAAAAAATTAACATGTATAGTTCAATTCCTCAGTTAGCATACATAACTTTTGATATTTCTACAAAACATATATTCGTATATATATTTTTCATCGTAAAACCAAGTTCTCTTTCTAAATCTTAATTTAGCATACAACACACACACACACACACACACACACACACACACACACACATATATATATATATATATATATATATATATACTAACTATACAATTATAACAATAAAAACACATAACATCATAACCAATTCTAGAACATGTTTTACAGATAATTTTTGGTAAAAACCTTAACAGAGTGAATGAATTTCAAGAAAACAGAGACTTTAAACCTAATGACGTTAAACATATATGTCTTCATAAACATAAATTTAGGTTATAAACACCTACCTTTTGTTGTTAAGAAACACTTGTTAAACCCTTAGAAAAGCTTGAAGAACTCTGTATTTTCCTAGAATCCCAAATTTTTTCTCTCTCAACTATCTCTCAGATTCTTTTCTTTCTTTTTGCAGACAACTCTAAGGTAAAACTGATAGCTAAGCCACATAACAGTATACATATACTAAAAATAAAACTAATGCACGCTCTATTTTTTAAACGTATGGAAACTGACGACTGTATTAAATATACCAATAAGTTTATCAGTTACCAAAAATATATTCATTTATATATATTATTTATATTTTATTTATTTAATTAATAATTTAAATTCAAAAGAAATTCAAAAGCCATAAGGCTTTGTTTGGCAAACCATTTAAAATTAAAGGATTAATACTTAAACCTTGTTTGGCAAAACTAAATTAAGAATTACTTTAATTATTTTAATAACTCTTTATCACATAGTTATTTGTCACACTTTATGTAATAACAATTTATTAAATAAATCACTTAATAACATAACTCAATCCACATAACACATTAATTATTTAACAATTAAATAATTAACTAAAACATCTCAATCAAATTGAACAATTACTTAGTCAATAATAAACACGTCCAATAAATATTTATATAAATCAATAAATATTTATAACTTACATTTAAAAAAATCTGGAATGTTACACATATGGACCTACGAATATTGACTGGGCTGAAAATGAGCATGCGTCAAGCAGTGCTGATCAACAAAAGCCAAATGATTCAGCACCTGCCTTCTATACGATGATATCTAAATCAGGGACCCCATTGTATCCTGAACACGACAAGCACACCAGGCTTTCTGGAGTGACGAAGCTTTTACACTACAACAATGAGCATGACTGCAGTGAGAGAGGATTCAATGATTTGCTTGCTATTTTCAGGGAGTTCTTACCTAAGGATAATACTCTGCCCGCGAGTTACTATGAAATGAAGAAGATGGTTAAGGGGTTGAATCTTGGGTATGAGAAGATTGATGCTTGTGAGCAGGACTGTATGTTATACTATGAGGAGGACAAAGATAAGGTGCAGTGTGATATATGCAATTTGCCTCGGTACAAAATCACAAAACGTGGGGGGAAGTGTTGGGCAAAATCAATACGCGCAAAACACGCAAGTATATGTGGTCAACAAGTAATATAGTAGTGAATAAAGTATCGTTCCCACGAAGACAAATTAGCAAAAAATTTAACTTCATAATTATCAATTTTCTATTAATTCTAATTCAATTAAACTGTTCAATTCAATGGTTTAAAACTATAGAAACTAAATTAATAAATAAATAAACTATCAGAAAACAATCACTAATATCAAAATCCGAAATTTCAAACAATTGATGGAGAATTAGACTTATGATTTCACGCTAAGCTTTACTCTGATTTTCAAACCTTCATTCCAACTCAATTTAATATCCCAGTTTATTAATCAAGAACATGAATGCAGTACTAGCCACCTCTCGATGCACTAATACCGTATTAACTTAAATCCACAATTAAGATAAAAACAAGTTAAACACCTAATTCAACCAACTCACTATATCTCTATGTGAACTAAAATTAAAGAAGGTTTAAGCGTAAGTTCTCTATCTGATTATATGCGATGTCAAGCATATTTCTACCTTAACAATAATCAAGAATCTGCTATTCACAAAATTCATGACACATGCTATATTAACTAGGTCTAGATTTGAATATCCTCTCTCGATTTCATTGAAATCCACAAGGAATTGTTGATCAAGCAATTCATGAATTCACGCTCAAATTAACATAGATAAACTGAAAATATTTTATTGAACTGGAAATCAAAGTTATCAAATCATAGTTTCACCCAAAGATCTATCACAAGCCTAATAAGTGAATTAGTTCATAACGAATGAATTAAAAACTGAATAATCTAATGAAAACATCCTTGCAATTACAAATAAAAGACTAAAGAGAAGAAGAATAATGAACACCCTTCACGTAGCCTAGAATTGCAATCGTCACGAAAATCTCTTCAAATTACTCCTCCAAAGCTTGCACTTGAATCCTGGAATTTATCTCTGTAATATGCTTTTCGTGTTGTGTGATTTGTTATTTGTAATGTAATCTCTAGCTCCCTCTCTGTTTTGGCCAAAGTCCACTTTTATTAGAGTCCATGCGCATCACAAAAATCCCCAAAACCAACTCCCAGCAGAGTTCAAGCAATGGAAACTCAAAAATTGACACCCATAGCCCGGAGGGGGGCATCTGAGAGACACAGATATAGCCCCTTGGCATGCATGCTCACTGTTAACAAATTTTTTCCATCTCAAACATTTTTCCAACTTTGCTCCAAAAGACCACCTTTCTTCACCACTTGCCTCCAAGACCACCCTACACATAAAATAACACGAAACGAGTGAAAACGAACACAAAACAAGAAGATAACTACGAATTTAAACTTAAAATGAACATTGATTCGTGTATATTAAATCCACTTATCAAAATCTCCCAAACTTAAACTGTGTTAGTCCTCGAGCACAAAACAAACTACATGCTATGCAAATGCAATGAGATGAAATAAATAAAATCTAAATGCCTTAGAATCCAACAATATCGCAGAAACTAAATTATCCCATCAGCCTCAGAGAAAACAAACAACTTTACAATATGAATCACCAAAACTAATCATCAATTTCGTATTAATTCTCAAATCTTAAACAATTATCACTGGTATAGTGTGCGTGTGTGATCAACATCTAAGATAACTGATACGGACCCAAATTCAATACATAAGCAACTTCTTAGAAGGAATCATGCAGTGCAATCTTAAAAATTTCAAAGATAGGCACAACCCAACTAAAATTAAACAATACCAAATTCAAGGGTACATGCAGGATACTTATACTTTCTTCTCTTTTTTTACATGGGGGCTTTTTGCTCTTTTCCCGTCATTATTCCCCTCTTTTTTTTAGATAGATGGTTGGTGAGTGCGTTTTACACTCCATCTCACGCTTGTGTTTATGGGGAGTGTTTCTCCTCAACCCACCACAAGACTCAACATGTTTCATATATATATTTTTTTCCTTTCCTTTCCTTTTTTTTAACAAAGCTTATATACCCCACATATACTCCCCCAAACTTAGGTTCTTGCCTAACTTTAGCCTTTACTGCCTATCATTGTCGTTTTCTCATTTACCTTAGCATTATCCTTTAGAAACTATTTATGTATCAATTTGAACTGATCGGCCAACAAAGATGTTATTGACGTGCTAACCTTTTTATAACAGTTTCAAACACGTGCAAGATTCAATTCATAACAGAAATTATATCACAGTTCTAATAATCAATACTATATTGGTTAACTTATTCTCAATCTCATTATTGGCGCACAAATAACATAAATCGTAGCACTATTGGACATATGCAAACACAATATTTAACTAATTTTTTTTAACTGAAAATGAAAACAATACAACAAAATAACCTAGACTACTATGCAAAAACCTAAGCTATTATGCAAACTAGAATGCAAACAAAAATAACATATGCATGCAAACAAGAATTTAAATCCTCTAAACTTAAGTAACACAATGCCCTCATTGGATAAAAAAAAATTAAGTGCTTGAGGACTTCCCTGAAATCGCCTAAGCCTGGGGAGGTGGTTGGTGCTCTTCATCATCAGAATCACTTGGCGGAAATGTCGGCAGTGGTCCGGGTTACTGATATGGAAATTGAGCCGTCGGGTTGAAACTTTGAAGGGTTATGTTGAGTGAGATGAAAGATGCGTTCATAGCATCAAACATGTGATCTTGTCGCATTGCCAATCGCCGCATTTCCTGACGTGCTGCTTTGTTGTGCGCAGTCATCTAATTTTGGAACTCAAGGAACTGAGGACTGAATATTGCCTCGGTCTACGGTACCTGCTTGGTTCCTTGATCTCCCATAGCTTTATCCTCATCCTCCGAGGTATCTTTTGCATCAACTTCGTCTTCCGACGCCAATGAAAAAATAAAGCCCACCTAGACCTCGTGGATGTGACTCGCCTCCTGCCCATACAAAATACCGCACTATCATTTTAGAATCAAGCGAAATGAGTGACATTTGAATAGGCTCATCGTCAGACCATCTCACCACTGCATTGCGACACAACCCACATATGAGTGATGGGTGTGGTAAGCCGCCCAAAAAATTTCCACGTAAACACCAGCGGATGGAGAAATTGATAATAGCCCCGACGTCAATAATGAAATCTTGCACAATTGCATACAATAACAACTCCTTCTCTTTGGTGACGTCCGATGTGTGTTGGGACGGAAGCAATTTAGCTCATAAGAATGCGTACCATATTTTTCCATACCGGTTAAGGTCCTTGCTATGGAACACTGTACCTCCCTTTCGACCTTTAATCCAAGATGTTCCCAGCTTTGTCATGTTCGTAATAACCTCCTCGTAGTCAGGGTCAAAATCCCTCAAATGTGCATACTGACACTGTCGTGGCATCCGCAAATGATAATATGAATTAATGGCATCATCACTGAACAAGACCACGCGACCCCACACAAATGCATTGAGTGGGGCTTTATCTTCGGCGTTTGCATAAAACTCCTTAACAATGTTGACAACGGCGGGTTCTAAATTTTTGGTGAGTTTGATCCACCCCTTTTGATAGATTTGAGACATCATCTCCCCATCATTTCCCTCGGGGGCCAATCCCCGCTCCGGCGTAAGGGCTTTGGTTAGCATGTAATCATACCGGTCGGCAGTGGCGGCACTCATAACTTTTTGACAATCATAGGTTCGTGTCGGTTGCGTGGATCATGAACTCTCTCCCCTTTGGCGTTTGGATGTCGGTTGCGAAGCCATTGATTTCCGAATGTTAGAACTTGCTATCACACACTACCTTCCCCTTACACCTGGTTCACTCAATTTCTTAGACACTTGGTGTTCAAAGTCCGTTCTTCCCCCAAAACTAGGTTGTTTTTATGGTAATTCAGTTGAGAGAAGATGAAAACCCAATAGAAATGTAACTTACACTCAATTGCTCAATGTGTTCCCCAATTTCTTGATGAATTCGTATTTTTAATGATGAATATGGGAGGTATGTGGTAGGGTTTATATAGAGGTGATGTAGGGGAGAGGAAGTGGCCCAATCTTGATGATGTGATTAGTGGATGTATGTATGGTAATGGGGTGAGAGGGTGGAGTTCTAGTGTGATCGTGGGTAGAAGGAGTGGGTTAGGTGGTCTTGTAATGGAGGTTGGGTGGTTTGGGTGTGAAGAATGAGATAAAAAGAGGCGTGTATTTGGGGAAATAATAAAGCAACGTGTGTAACGGCTAAACTTATGCGCCTTGAATCGATACCCATTCTTGGTACGGGTGCAAGTTGATTTGAGCCCATTTCCGTGGCATGCCCACTGACTTTAGATTTTTGACTTCATATTGTGCAGAACAAAAGTAGCCTATTTTCCTTCTTTTCGTGCCCGTTGTTGCTCTTACTCACTTTTGACTCCTCCTACAATGATAAACATGCAAGATATTATATTTTTGACGACTTGGATTATGATTGAGAGTTTCAACAAAACGTTTACTCTATAATACCTACTGAATACTTAATAAAAGCTACATTCAAATAATTATAAATAAAACTACGAAAAATAATGAAATATTGGGTTACCTCCCAATTAGCGCTTGATTTTAAGTCGTTTAGCCTGACTACTCCCTGTTTTACTGTGTATCGGCGAGGTAATGTTGACGACATCCCAGTTTGACTCGCCACCCCAGTAATGCTTTATCCGTTGACCATTGACCTTGAACGTCTCTAATGGATTACGACTATAGAGTTCAACGGTGCCATGAGGGAATACTCGCTTTATAGTGAATGGTCCCAACCATCTCGACTTAAGCTTTCCTGGGAACAATCGCAGCCGTGAGTTGAACAAGAGGACTGAATGACCCGGCTCGAATGTTCGATACACAATTGTCTTGTCGTGCCATCTTATGACCTTTTCTTTGTATAGCTTGGCATTCTCGTATGCATGAAGTCGGAATTCATCGAGCTCATTTAGTTGGAGTAGCCTCTTTTCTCCTACAGCGGCTTGATCAAAGTTTAATTTCTGAATTGCCCAGTAGGCCATGTGCTGTAGCTCCACCGGTAAGTGACATGCTTTCCCGTACAAGAGTTGATATGGTGACATCTCGATTAGTGTTTTGTATGCAGTCCGATAAGCCCATAATGCGTCATCCAACCGAAGTGACCAATCTTTTCGACTCGAATTTATGACTTTTTCCAATATCTTCTTAACTTCTCTGTTTGATACCTCGGCCTGTCCATTTGTTTGAGGGTGATACGTTGTAGCCACCTTGTGGTTAACCCCACACTTAGCCAAAAGAGTTGTAAAAGACTTATTGCAGAAGTGACTACCTTCGTCACTGATTATTGCTCTTGGCGTGCCAAACCTCATGAAAATGTTTTTCTATAGGAATTTGAGGACCACCTTGGCATCGTTGGATGGTAGTGCTGCAGCTTCAACCCACTTCGAGACGTAATCCACCGCGATTAGAATATACTGATTTCTCAAAGACGAAGGGAATGGCCCCATGAAATCGATGCCCCATACATCAAAGATTTTCACTTCAAGAATTATTTGTAGGGGTATCTCATTCCGTTTAGAGATATTCCCCACCCTTTGACATCGATCACATGTTTTCACAAATTGGTGGGCGTCTTTGAACAATGTCGACCCAATAAAACCTGGCTTGAAGAACTTTTGCCACTGTGCGTTCACTCCTATAATGTCCCCCATATGCCGATGAGTGGCATTCCTGCAGTATGTTGTGCACTTCACTGTAGGGGATACACCTTCTAATCATCTTATCGGCACACTGTTTGAATAAATAAGGCTCATCCCACATGTACCACTTGACGTCATGAAGAAACTTCTTTTTCTGTTGTCGTGTAAGATCGAGGGAAAAGCATGTTGCTCACCAGATAATTCGCGAAATCCGTATACCATGGAAATTCTGCATTTAACCCAAATATTTGCTCATCCGGAAATGACTCGTTGAATGCACATCTATCTTCTTCCTTTTTATCCCGATTTTCCAGCCTTGATAAATGGTCGGTGACTTGATTCTCCGTACCCTTCCTATCTTTTATTTCTAAATCAAACTCTTGAAGTAAGAGAATCCATCGGATAAGGTATGGCTTAACATCTTTTTTTGCTATTATGTACCGAATCGCCGAATGGTCCGTGTAGACTATCACCTTAGTCCCGATCAAGTATGCTCGAAATTTTTCAAACGTGTACACCACTGCAAACAATTACTTTTCCGTGGTTGCTTGCATAGTATATAGCGTGAAACACCTTGTCTCGTCTTTGGCCCAAAACAGCCCCAACCGCATAGTCGCTCGCGTCACACATCAGCTCGAATGGCATATTCCAGTCCAGTGCGACTATCACGGGGGCTGTAGTTAATTTCTTCTTCAATAATTCAAACGCAGACTTGCATTCCACAGTAAAACTGAAAGTGGCATCTTTCTCTAAAAGACTGCATAGAGGTTTTGCAATCTTAGAGAAATCTTTTATGAACCTCCTGTAGAACCCAACATGCCCCAGAAAACTTCTAATACCCTTAACTGAGCTCGGTGGAGGCAGTTTCTCGATCAGGTCCATCCGGCTTTGTCCACCTCCAATCCTTGAGCCACACCTTATGGCCCAAAATTATGCCTTCTTCAACCATGAAGTGGCATTTTTCCCAATTGAGTATGAGGTTTGTATCCTTACATCACTGCAATACCATGACCAGATTCCCTAGGCAAGTATCAAAGTTATCTCCATAGACCGAAAAATCGTCCATGAAGACTTCAACATTTTTCTCCACCATATCTGAAAAAATGGCCATCATACACCGTTGGAAAGTTGCAGGTGCATTGCATAACCCGAATGACATCCTCCTGAATGCAAATGTGCCATAAGGGCATGTAAATGTTGTCTTTTCTTGATCTTCAGGAGCGATGGCGATCTGGTTATAGCCCGAGTATCTATCCAATAAAAAGTAGTACTCATGTCCTGCTAATCTGTCTAACATTTGATCGATAAAGGGTAGCGGGAAGTGATCTTTTCGGGTTGCCTTATTCAACCTCCTATAATCAATGCACACCCTACAACCTGTCACTGTTCTTGTTGGAATTAACTCGTTATCCTCATTCTGTACCACATTCATTCACCCCTTTTTCGGCACACAATGAACCAGACTAACCCATTTACTGTCAGAAATTGGATATATGATACCGGCATCCAATAATTTCAGAATTTCCTTCTTTACCACTTCCTTCATAATTGGGTTAAGTCGACGTTGATGCTCCACCGACGGTCTTGCATCATCCTCCATCAGAATCTTGTGCATTCAAAATGAAGGGCTAATTCCCTTTATATCCGTAATCGTCCAACCAATCACTGATTTGTGTTCCCTAAGCACCCTCAGCAACTTTTCTTCCTGCAATTCGTTAAGTGCAACAGAAATAATTATAGGTAAAGAATTTGAATTTCCCAAGTACGCATACCTGAGATGTTTAGGGAGTGGCTTAAGTTCCAATGTTGGTGGCTCCTCCAAAGACGGTTTCAGTTTTCTGCAGCTATTTCCTCAGTGTGCAAAGGTTCAAACGGTGCTCTGAATCGGCTAACTCGTGGCAATGAGTCTAGCATCTGTAAGAAGTCCAAAAATTATGGGTCGTCATTTTCTTCATCCCCCAATAAGGTTGTTTCTAACGATTCGTTGACCAAACTCTTGCTCATATCTTCACTGATGATTTGCTCAATTAAATCCATCCGAAAACATTCTTCCTCATCCGTAGGGAATTTTATGGCCTTGAACACATTAAATTTAATTTCTTGATCTTGGACTCTCATAGTAAGTTCTCCTTTTTGCACGTCTATAAGTGTCCTTCCCGTAGCCAAGAAAGGTCTCCCTAGGATAATCGGTATGTTCTTATCCTCCTCGAAATCTAGAATGATAAAGTCTGCAGGGAATATAAACTTATCCACTTTAACCAGAATGTCCTCTACTATGCCTCTCAGATATGTGACTGACCTATCCCCCAACTGAAATGAAATATTCGTAGGCTTTGGCGCGGGCAAACCCAATTTTGTGTATACTAACAATGGCATAAGGTTCACACTCACCCCCAAATCACATAAACATTTGTTAAACGACATTTTCCCGATCGTGCATGGGATAGTAAAGCTCCTCGGGTCTTTAAGTTTTGGTGGTAACCTGTTTGTAACAATCCGTACTACACTCCTCTATTAGTGCCACTGTTTCAAATTCTTCCCATTTCTTTTTCCTCGACAAAATTCCTTTCATGAACTTCGCATAACTCGGCATTTGCTCTAGGGCCTCTGCAAATGAGATGTTAATCTGGAGTTTCTTGAACACTTCTAAAAACTTTGCGAACTGCTTATCTGATTTCTATTTTTGAACTCTCTGCTAAAACGGTGGTGGAGGATAAACAATTGGCTTATTGTTAAATTTTATGTCCTCACCCTTGTTACCTTCCACCACGTTACTGTCATCAACTTTTTCCTCCGGTGTCGCTGAATTTTTTGCATTATTACCTCCGAGATATTTTCCACTTCTCAACATAACTGCTTGACATTGCTCATGACTACCCTTCAGATTTCTCTCAGTGTCGCTTGGTAACGTTCCTTGTGGTCTATTATTCAATGCTAACGCCAGCTGTCCAATCTGATTTTCTAAATTCTTGATAGCCAAATCTTGTGATTTCATTGCCATCTCTTGATTTTTCATTATCATTGCTTGATTTTTCATTGTTGCCTCATTGCCAGTTATGTACTTCGACACCATTTCCTCGAAATCTGATTTCCTTTCCTGATGTTGAACCGGTTGTTGGTGACTCTGAAAACTTGGGGGATATGATGGTCGTGGAGCTTGATTTTGCTGGTTATTGCTCCACGAGAAATTTGGTTGGTTCCGATTCCCCTGATTGTAGGTGTTTTGGTATGTATTCTGCGGAATTCTGTTATAGTTACCTATGAACTAGACAAATGCTGGATTAATTGCGCACTGATCTATAGGATGATCACTGATGATTGGGTAATATACCCATGAATTGGGTATATTTGGACTTAAATTATTGCATTCTCAAGTTATCTAGAATCGTTTTTATTGTATTTATTTGTGCTATTGCAGGTTTGGGAGCTGTAGGATCGTTTGGGAGCATTTGGGCTAAATCAGGGCATTACTGGCACTTTCTGCCATATAGCGTTAGAAGCGCCAGAGTTAGTCTGATACTCAGTATGAGGCGTTGAGCCTCGGTTGGCGTTGACTAGGGACGCGCTTTGACTTTCTGTTTTAACTTGGCTTGGCTTATGGAATGCAAAGTTGACTTGGATTTGGAATGGGAAACAATAGGGGAAGTATATAAGGTCTATGTTGCTGACTTAAAAAGGGGATCTTATCAATTCATTCATTCATTGGAGGCTACACAAGAATTACTTGAAGACTAAGGATTGGCTAAAGAGTTTTCTTCTTCTTCTCATTATTTTTAATTTGTAATTCTTTAAGGATGATTTGCAAACTATTATTGTTTTTTATTTCCATTATGAACTAATTCTTTAATTAAGATTTCAATTGAACCTTTTATGGCTATAAATTAGTTATTCAGTTTATTCCAATTATTTATGTTGAAGTGAATTGTTTATCATGCTTTGCATCTATTGATTAATTATTTGTCCAATAATTACCTTGTTACTCTAGAAGGAATTGACAGAGGAATTCTAGGGTTAGAACTGTGTTTGATAACGTGTGACTTAGTTATTTGCATAGTGAATAATTAGGTTTGTGAATTGAATGGAAATATCTGTTCACCGCATGTAACACATAAGGAATTGGAATTGAAGGAGTTTAATTCACTTGTTTTGCATAGGAATATAGCAAGATTAATCTGGATTAAATAGAAGTCAATTGATTACTTGGAAAAGGACTTATGACAGTTAAGAATTTCTGTTAACAATTCAGTAGACATAATAATTGGGGTACTTGGATAATTGATTTATAGTTCATAATTGAGGATATTGAAGTCTTAATCCTTATTTATCGGAAATCATTCATTAAAATCTTAGTTTATTTATTTGTCTATTTTTGAGTAATATCTTTAATTGTTTAATTTAGTTTCAATATTTTAGAAAATCATAATTTATCATTGTTTAAATAAAATTGGGTTGATATAGTGCTAGTAGTTGGAATTTATTAATTAGAATTCTCTGTGGGATCGACACTCTATTTTATCACTTTATTACTTGTTGACCGTGTATACTTGCACGTATTCTTTGATTGCGAAATCAACCAACAAGTTTTTGGCTCCTTTGTCGGGGACTTTTTATTAATATTAATTTCATATTAGTTATAATCAATTCGGTCTTAATTTAAACGTTACTTATTTTTCTTCTTGGATTGGCAGGAATTCTTGTGAGTGTATGCACACTAGATCGAAAGCTAAAAAGGAACTTTTTCCGTATACATACGACATCGAAAGGAAGTTCTAGAAATTGCGTTTGAATAGTGAGGTGATACATTTGGAAGAAGAACTGGCAGACCAGGAAATACCCATGAACATGGCAGAGAACGAACAAAAATCACTTAGGGATTACGCCATGCCGAATGTCACGGATTTGCAGTCGAGTATTAAGAGGCCGACAATCAATGCGAAGAGTTTCGAGATAAAACCAGGAACAATTCAGATGCTTTCTGAGAATACATATGGTTTGGGGTAATTCGATAGATGATCCTAATGAGCATATCTTGAGTTTCTTGGAAGTTTGCGATACCTTCAAATTTAACAATGTATCGGAAGATGCTACAGGGTTGAGGATGTTCCCGTTTACTTTGAAAGATAAATCACTAAGCTGGTTACACTCTTTGCCTCCTGGCTCAATCACCACTTGGGATGACTTAGCTCAAAATTTTTTAGCTAAGTTCTTCCCACCAGCGAAGTCAGCAAAACTACGGAATGATATTCACACTTTCGCACAATTTGATTCAGAATCGTTATATGAGGTGTGGGAAGGGTTTAAGGATATGCTCCGTAAGTGCCCTCATCATGGAATTCCGCAGTGGATGCAATTAGGGATATTTTGTGATGGTTTGCATGCATCCATGAGGTCTAGTATTGATGCAGCAGCAGGGGGAGCGATCATGTCTAAAAGTTTTGATGAGGCATATCAGTTGTTAGAGACAATGGCCACCAACAACTATCAGTGGCCAATGACGAGGTCTAATCATCCGAAGGCATCAGGAAAGTATGAAGTGGATGCGATGACAGCATTAACAGCACAAGTGACCGCAATAGCTAAGCATATGGAAATATGGCGTCCACAAACCGCACAGCAGGTAGCGATGGTTTGTGAATTATGTGCTGGGAGTCATGCTACGGACCAATGTGCAATAAATTCTGAATCACCTCAGTTCGTAGGGAGTTATAATCGCTCAAATCAACAGTATTCGACTCAAAATGCATATAATCCAGGTTGGAGAAATCATCCGGGGTTTTCATGGAGTAACAATCAAGGTTCAGCTCAAGCACCTAGACAGCAAAACACCTCCGGATTTCAAAATCAGACTCAACAACCAGAGAGGAAACCAAGTTGGGAAGAAGCCTTAGAAAAATTCATTAGAGCGTCTGACAAAAGGAACGAGGAACAAGATAAGAAAATGAATCAAGTAGAGCTGACTTTGCAAAGCCAAGGGGCATCGCTAAAGAATCTGGAAAATCAAGTGGGGCAAATAGCACATGCATTGAATAACCGTCCACTAGGAACACTCTCGAGTGATACAAAAATAAATCCGGGCAGAAACGAGCATTGCAAGGTTGTAACTTTATGTAGTGGGAAGGATTTGTAAGAAATTGATTCGGGATAAGGAAAAGGGACAACATGACGGCTAAAATAGAAGAAGTAAGGAAATAAAGGGGACAACGCATCACAATATGAAATCATGAGAGAAGTTATGGAAATCGGAAAAGCACCGGATATTTTCAAGAAATTGCATATCATCCCCATTTGCCAAGTATCGTTGAAGGCGAAGGATGTTTGTCAAAGAAAAGGAAGCGGGGATAAATTCATCTTCCATGAAGAATGCATCGCGATTATCCGTTTGATCCGTAGTTTTATTATTCCGTGCGGATTGGTAACCGCTTTCGGAAGCATTATGTGATTTGGGGCCGAAAATTCCCATCATTACTGGTCGGTTTGGGCTCAAGACACCATTTTCGGTTTATTGTTGGCCGAGGAGAACTTTGATCGGGTGGATAAATTCATCTTCCCAATGATTTATATCTTGGATTGTTAAGCGGATAAGAATTCCCATCATTCTCGATTTTTAGCGAGTTTGAAGATCAACATGTCACTTTTAATGTGTTTAAGTTAATGTCTTATCCGACGGAAAAAGGTGAGTGTTTGCGGGTAGATATAATGGATGAATTAGTTAATCACAAGTTCTGCGGAAACTACTTAGAGGATCCGATAGAATCCATGTTGTTCGGAATAGACGACTTCAGTATTGAAGAGGACATTGAGCATATCAAATGGCTAGATATAACATCGTTCTTCCGGAAAAACAATAAATCATTCGACACCCTTGATAAGTCCGAAACGGAAGGTAAAAAGTGCAAACCTTCAATAGAAGAGCCACCAGTGTTGGAGTTAAAGCCACTACCATCTCATCTTGAGTATGCTTATCTGGGAAAAGATGCGACGCTACCAGTTATTGTTTCGACGGAGTTAACTGACACACAAAAGGAGAAACTGCTACGAGTCTTGCTAGAGTTCAAAACAGCAATTGGGTGGACTATAGCGGATATTCGAGGTATTAGCCCATCTTTTTGTATGAATAAAATTTTAATGGAAGAGGGGTCAAAACCAACCATTGAGATGCAAAGAAGGCTAAATCCCATTATGAAAGATGTGGTGAAAAAAGAGATCATAAAATGGTTGGATACCGGTATAATTTACCCAATCTCGGATAGTTCATGGGTAAGTTCTATAAAATGCGTACCAAAAAAATGGGGTATGACAGTGGTGAAGAATGAAGCTAATGAGTTCATCCCTACTAGAACTGTTACAGGCTGGAGAATATGTATGGATTGCTGCAAGCTAAACAAAGCCACACGCAAGGATCACTTTCCCTTGCCGTTCATTGATCAGATGTTGGACAGGTTAGCGGGACATCAATTATACTGTCTACTGATGGATATTTTGGGTATAATCAAATTGCCGTAGCTCCAAAAGATCAAGAAAAGACCACGTTCACATGTCCATACGGTACGTTTGCATTCCAGCGTATGTCTTTTGGTTTATGTAATGCGCCGGCGACCTTTCAACGATGTATGATGGCGATTTTCTCTGACATGGTCGAATAGAATTTGGAGGTATTCATGGATGACTTTTCTGTGTTCGGGGATAACTTTGATTTATGTTTGACAAATCTAATTTTAGTGTTAAAGCGGTGCGTGGAGACTAACCTGGTGCTTAACTGGGAAAAATGCCATTTTATGGTGCAAGAAGGGATTATTCTGGGGCATAAGGTTTCTGCATCCGGATTAGAGGTATATAGAGCAAAGATAGAAACGATTGAGAAATTACCTCCTCCATCATCTGTGAAGGGAATATGAAGCTTCTTGGGACATGTCGGTTTCTACAGACGCTTCATTAAAGATTTTTCAAAAATCTCGAAACCCCTATGTTCACTCTTAGAGAAAGATGTGTCGTTCAAGATGGATCAGTCATGTATCGAGGCATTTGAGGTACTGAAGAAGAAATTGGTCTCTACACCAATTATTGTGGCGCCTAATTGGTCTTTACCATTCGAATTGATGTGTGACGCCAGTGACTATGCAGTGGGAGCAGTGTTGGGTTAACGTCACGAGAAGATTTTTCACACTATCTACTACTCTAGTAAAACTTTGACGGATGCCCAGTTGAACTACACAACCACCGAAAAAGAGTTACTTGCAGTGGTGTTTGCCTTCGATAAATTCAGAGCTTATCTTATTGGCACCAAGGTAATTGTCTACACTGATCATTCTGCCATTAAATATCTAATAGAAAAGAAGGACGCAAAACCGCGTTTAATACGGTGGGTACTGTTGTTACAAGAATTTGGTCTGGAGATCCGGGACAGAAAAGGTACCGAAAATCAAGTGGCGGATCATCTGTCTCGGTTGGAAAATGCAGAGGTACAGAAGGAAGATAACTTATTGATTAATAAATAATTTCCGGATGAAAAACTGTTCCGGGTAACCATAATATTGCCTTGGTATGCTGACTATGTGAACTATGTGGTTGCCAAAGTGTTACCACTGGATTTGACCTCACAACAACGAAAGAAGTTTCTCCACGATGTGAAGCTATACTATTGGGATGAACCGTTTCTATTTAAGGCTTGTTTGATCAAATGATACGACGTTGTGTGCCTCATGAAGAAATGGACAACATATTAGGCCATTGCCACTCCTCAGATTACGGAGGTCATTATTCCGGCGATCGAACAGCCACAAAAGTGCTACAATTGGGATTTTTCTGGCCTTCTTTATTCAAGGACACTTACCTATTTGTGCTGAAGTGTGATCGATGCCAATGTGTGGGTAATATTTCCAAGCACAATGAAATGCCACTCAATATAATTTTGGAGGTTGAACTGTTCGACGTTTGGGGAATCAATTTAATGGGACCTTTCCCATCATCTTTCAATAATTAGTACATCTTGTTAGCAGTCGATTATGTTTCCAAATGGGTAGAAGCCGCAGCGTTACCCACGAATGATGCCAGCGTTGTTCTCCAATTTTTAAAGAAAAACATCTTCACACGATTTGGGACGCCACGGGCGATAATAAGTGATGAAGGAACTCACTTCTGTAACAAGTAGTTCACAAAATTGCTTGTAAAGTATGGGGTTCATCATAAAATTGCTGCTGCATATCATCCCCAAACCAATGGTCAAGTGAAGGTTTCGAATAGGGAGGTCAAGCGAATTCTAGAAAAAGTGGTCAATCCGTCACGAAAAGATTGGTCCTTGCATCTTGACGATGCTCTATGGGCATATCGAATAACATATAAGAATCCTATAGGCATGTCACCTTATCGAATGGTCTATGGAAAGGCGTGTCACCTACCGGTTGAGCTAGAACACAGTGCACACTAGGCCATACGGAAACTTAACTTTGATCTACAAGAAGCTGGTGAGAAAAGGTTACTTCAGCTGAATGAGATGGACGAATTCCGGTTCAATGCCTACGAGAACGCAAAGCTTTACAAGGAGAAAGTCAATGCCTGACATGATAAAAAAATTCTTGATCGGACATTTGAACCGGGCCAACAATCTGTTCAACTCACACTTGCGTCTATCTCCTGGGAAATTGAAATCACGGTGGTCCGGGCCGTTCATGATTATATCTGTCGCTCCACACGGAAACATTGAGGTAGAAGAACCGAATTCAAAAAGAAAATTTAAGGTAAACGGTCAACGACTCAAACATTACTAGAGTGGACCCCTCGAACGTCAAGCTACGGTCATGTACCTTTCCGATCCAACGCCCAATTGAGCAACACGGAAAAGTCGGGCTGACGACTATAAACCAAGCGCTATAGAGAGGCAACCCCACAATTTTTAGTATTTTATTTATTTTCAATTTTCTTCTTTTTCTCTAATTTTGTTTGTAAGGCCCCCAAATCCGGGTACTTGAAACCCAAACTCGGTGCTTCACGATACCATTTCTATGAGCGGAATAATACTAATAATAATAACAATAATATAAAGATCAACTTAATTTACATATTTATCAGAGTCTGAATCCCAAGTACGTAACCTTTAAACATTCATTACAACCCATGATAGATAATATATATCATATTTGTCTTAATAAAGTCTAAACTATTACATAATATATAGCATAACACTTATTCAACAACTTTCCTTTTCCTTTGTTCTTAGCGAGGCTCTCAGTTGTTCACCCTTAGCTGAAAACATTTAAATTAAGCAAGGATGAGCATTTGAGTGCCCAACAAGTAATAACAATTATATATATAAGCTGAAAGAATTTAAATGTTTTCTTTATACTACCCTTCTACAATGATTCAACAGTTGTGAAGTAATCTGTACCAATGATAATAATATATCAATTCTATACCAAATCTTTGAAACTACGTACTGACTATAAATAGGGTTTAGGTGACATGCTATGAACATTATTTTCAATTTTCAAATAGGTTAAACAGAAATTCATCTGCAAACCGTCATAACTTATGGGCACGGGGGGTGATCAACCCGTTATGCCCTGTATTGATCAATTCTACGTGCAAGAACGAGGGTATCGTTCAATCTGTCCACCTTGGGCGCATAAAAGTTTTCCGTGTAGGGATGTTCATACTTGTCTGGGTTCCAAATCAAAGGTTTTATCTTGTTCAACAATAATCTATAATTTAACATATATGTATACGGGTAATTGACAAAGGTATATCAACATGTGATTAAATACAATGATTATCCAAGTGGGGAAACTTGTATAACCATTTATAGAAATTAACGAACAGAATATATATCTGAATTATCATATACTAACATATTGATAATCAATGAGCGTATATAATATAGGATTAATAAACTGTACAGTAATAATATAGTTTAGAAACATTCTTACTCATGTCCATTACATAAAGAAAATGCAAAGGTAAGATACTTGCCTGATGCGCTGCTTACAGTTTGCAACTTAGTTTTATCTTTTATCTCACGACCTATCATTAATAAGATCGTCCGTTCGATTAGAATAACATACTATAACACATAGCACTACTTATTGCAGTCAGCATATAACCTAATCATATTGTCACACATGTTTAACAACCATTGAATCACAAATAATCACATATCTAATTAAATTATCTAAGTCCAGATCAATTTCTGAAACATGTCGGCGTACCGACAGTTTTATCGGGTAATTATCGAGTCTAAGACTCTATCCTATAACTTAGTATCAGTCATATTATTTTTAAATGACTTAATATAATTTTAAAACATTTATTATAATTTATCATGAATTTTTAAACACCGGAATCATTATTAAATGATTTAAATATTGAATAATTCTATTATCATTAATATTTAATTAATATTAAACTATTAATGAAATCATTTCCAAAATATTAAAGTTATTTATAATAACTAGTAATATTTTTAAATTATTAATATTACCCTTAAATGATTTTTAAAACATTTAAAATCATTTTAAATAATTACCATTAATATTTAAATATTAATATACTATTTATCAAAATATTAAAAGTCATTAAGTATAACTTAATAATATTTTTAATTCATTTTATCCTTTTAAATGATTTTTAAATTAATAAAACCATTTTAAAACTATTTATTTAATATAGTTATTAAATAAATTTAATATCATTAATACTAAATTAATAATCATTAACATTAAATTATTAATGAAATTATCCTTTAAATATAAAAAGTTATATTTTATAACTTAAAATATCTTTAAAAACTTTATTTTTATTTAAAATGATTTTTATAATAATAAAATTATTTTTAAACTAATTTATTTAATATAATTATTAAATAAATTTAATATCATTAATATTAAATAATTAATAAAATTTGTCTTTAAATATAAAAGTTATATTTTATAATTTCAAATATTAATAAATACCTTTTATTATTTAAAATGATTTTTAATATATTAAAATTATTTTAATTAATTTATTTAATGTATTTATTAAATAAATAACATATCAATAATATCCAAATAAATATTAATATTTATGAAAAATATGTCAAATTATTAAAAGTTAGTTTTTATAACTTAAAATAATTTTTAAAATTAATTTTGTAATTTTCGGAATTTATTTACTATTTTTAAATGATTTTTTGAAATTAAAATAAAAATAATTATTAAATCTGTCGCTATAGCCTTTAGCGACAAAATTTGTCGCCTTAGGTGTTCTTGAGCCCTCAAGAATATTCATAGCAGTTAACAAGTGAGCATGTTTGACCACGTGTAGATCTTAGCTCGTTAAGTTTCTAGGATTTCTGCTCGTCATACCTTGTAGTACTAGTAACATACTACAAGCTTCAACAATCAATATGATCACAAAGCAACTAACAAAGGAGATCTAATTGTCCAAAGTGGCTGTCAGAGCTGTTCTTCATTTTCCGGGTTACCCAGAAATGAAGAACAGTTCAACTACTCATATTTGGGCTTCCACAACTTGTGATCTAGGTGATGTTTTAGTGATTTAAGAGTTTCAGTGTCTAGCCAACATGTCAAAGAAGAGATAGATCACATATAATCACCATAACAACAACTAAATCGCCAGATTTTAACCGGTCAACCCATGTCAGAAATCACGATCATACGTTTTCTGGGTTACCCAGAAAACGGAAATCGTGATCGTCTTACAAGGTTTGACCATACACTACATGCATCCTGTTAATCATTTAGATGTTCTACAAGCTTAAACATCTAGCCTAAACAACATACAACAACCTTGTTACAACAAAAAAATCCAATTAACAAAAACATGAAAGATCTGGGCCCATGAACTTGCTGTCAGAGATTTCTGGGCAAGTTCTGAGTTACCCAGATCTGGCTTGGTCAATGTCGGTTAACGGTGTTTGACCACGATTAACTGACATTCTATGCATGATCTGGTCCTGCCACAAGTTCTAGATCACAGATCTCATATCACACTACATGTTCAAACATTAAAAACACAAAAACCATAAACATCCAAAGATCTAAAGGGCCTGACATTCGGTTGTGAGTCAACATAAAAATTTTTTCCAAGATTTTTAAAAACACATAATCCGAGCCTATAGATGTTATGGATCTAACATCTATCAACCCAGATCATCATTATACACTACATACAACATATTTTAACACTGAATCATAACATCTAACAAAGGATCGTTGGACAAATTTTGAATTAGGGTTTAATACCTTTATGAACAATCTTTGATTCAAGACTACTGATTTGGTTAGAGGATTTCGTGGGGATAATCTTGGGGACTGGAAAGCTTATAAATTTCGTGGGTTGTGAGTTGAGAGAGAATGTTTGAGTGCTTGGTGCAAAAATGAGCTAGCAATTGTCATTTTCTCTCTCTTAATCTATTTATATAGCTTAGATGCAATGAATCTAACATGCAAGGTGTCAAAGTGGATAAGCATGAAGGAGTTTTAGGCATGTGCTATAAAATATAGAGTGGTGACTTGCATTTTAGCTCCTTAAACAAATACCAAAAGGCTATTTTAGTAAACTAATAAAACATTTGAAGGGTATTTTTGTCCACGATGATTGAATCTAGGTTAAAATCAATAGATATTAAACCTTAAGGTTTCCCAAATAATTTCTAGGGTTTAAAAATTTAAGATTAAAGTTCAATAAAATATTTATTTAACCACACTTATTAAAATTAGGGATTTTAATAGAAAATTAGGGTTCCTAAATAATAATTAGGGTTTCTAATTAACCTTAAATTCTATAATACTCAACATTAATCAAATAACACAATTTCTTACCAATCACAAACTTCGGTTTGAGTTTCAAGTTACGATTTAACACAGTAAAATTAGGGTTTTCAAATATTGTACCATTATTGATCAATCATTAATAAGATGCATACATACCGTATATATATATATAGCTTTAAAAATCAAAATATAATATTATTATATTTTATTCTCATTCCTTGATAAAATCCAAAATTAGGGTTTGGATTCCATATCCGATTATTCTTCCATATTTAACCTTATTAATTAAGGTAAAATAATTAACTTAATAATCAGTACTAAAATTTATATAATAAAATAATTATTATAATTATTCAAAGAAATCATTTCCTATATTATTTAAATAATATGAAACTACATTTTCATGGAAAATAATTAATAAAACATTTCTACAATAAAAGTAATTATTATAAGAATATACTTTTTAATAATCAATAATTCTAAAATAAAATTATTTGTAAATATTCATGTAATAAATATATTTTTATTTACCACATAAATACATATATACATTATCTTTTACAAATCCTCATTTTAAAAAAAATAAATAAAATTTATACGCAAAATTTCTTATTTATTTATATAGAAAATATCGGGTTGTTACATTGTTCATTAGACGCTAACATACATGTTCTGCATAACAATATTCATGCAATTCGGTTCTCGTGCTCACAGGTTTGTCGAAAGTTGAGATATGGGCTACCAACAGGTTCTGGGGTCCAGCACCCCAGCGTCTAATGGCTATATAGAACCAGCGCCCCGGCGCTAGGGAGCCTTATTAGATTCTGCCGACCAGCGCCCCGGCTTTAGAGCATAGTACACATACAGCGCCCCGACGCTAGAGGCGATTGTCGTCGTTCTGAGTCCAAATACCAAGACTCTCTTTTCATATATATACCAGCTACCGGGCTGAGAACAGTTTTAGAGTCCTAATAAAAAAAAATGTTATGCACTAAGTACATTCCTTTATTCTTATAAACTGCTATACACGATCGCATGAGATACCTCTCCATTTTCCCATTGTGTAACTGCCGTTTCCCTTCACATTACAAATTCTATACACTTTAGGGAAATCAGAGTAGTGTGTTTGGCTTGAATTAAATTCACAGTGCTTTCGATCTCTCTCCTTATATCCAAGGTACGTATTCTACTTCCTTTGATTATGTTCTGGTTTGCACGGAATCTTAGTATGAGTTTCTCCTTCATCTTATTTGGATTATGTTCTTGTTTTCAAGGATGCTGGGTATGATTTAGGGCTTTGACCTCTCGAAAACCAATTGTGCTCACAATATAATATGAATTGCCCACAAGGTGTTTGATGTTTTTCCTAACTCAATGCTCATGGTTAAAATTCTCACTCAACACCCAATCTTGGCACTGAAATTCACTTGCACCCTTGCTATCACACTACATTCATCTATTTTTCAACTGGGATATCTTAAGGATGAGATGTTACACTTTCTTGATCTATATTGAGGGTCCTATTTCAACGGGATGGGCGTGTTTCCTTCATGTCATGGCCCAAATGTATGCAATCCGTTGCCATTTTAATACTACATGTCAACTCTTTTGATCGTACCATGTATTGCTTTCATGCTAGTATGTATCTCACTACACCCACAACCATGCCACATAACGTCCACTTATCGGGAAGTTTTGGGGTAGTATCATGGGTACGTTTATCCACATTAAATGGTTGTCCAAAGCTAACACATGTGTATGCCTTTAATTGTAGTTTTTTTTATGGCTTCCAAGCATCAACGCGGCGAAGGTTCAGGAACTGCCTCCGCTCTGCCGAGATTTGATAGCCGCCGATTTGTCTCCGCCGAGGCACACGAACGCTACAATAAGATTGCTACCCGCTCATTAGTCCCTAAACGTGGTCTACGTCCCGATCAAACCAAGGATGGAGAAATAGCAGTGATGATTGCTGAAAGAACTGGTTCTCCCTCACAGAACAACCTGACCCGGAAGTGATCGCAGTCGTAAAAGAATTCTATGCCAACGTTTCAGAACACGATCACTATGCAAGTGTTTGTGAGGGGAAAAATCGTGGAAATCGGTGAAGAGGACAATAATGGGTGTTACCCACTGAATTTGGAAGAGCTTAACGATGAGTATGCCGGTCTGCTGAGCCAAGGTCCAGACTACGAGAAAATAATCTGAGAGCTGTGCCAACCAGGCACCACATGGACGGTGCATGAACGTGGCAGCATGACCTTCCCCCATTCTCACCTTAGTCTATATGGGAAGGCATGGTATGCCTTTATCTGTGCCAAACTCATGCCATGCACACATGTGAGCCATGTCACCAAAAAACGAGCGGTGCTGCTATATTCCATTATCCAAGGCTTGCAAATAAATGTCGGTCACGTGATCCAGCAGTCCATTCTCCGAGCATCTCGAGGTGGAACCACAGGAGGTTTACCCCATCCTTCTTTAATTTGTGTTTTATGTGCCAAGTTTGGGGTGAAATGGAAATCGAATGAGATGATTCAAACGCCTATGCCCGTGTTGGACCACAAGTTGATCAGCTGGTATAAAGTGTGGTCAGGTGGGGCAAATCACCCTAGGGGATTGAGTTTCATAATTCCCCAAGTTGAAGCTACACAAGCCCCACCACCTCAGGCTCCACCTACTTATGGCCCATCCACATCGGCTCATCGTGGTGTGGTTCCCGAAGCAGTCCAGCGGGAGATAGATGGCTGGTTTTACAATATGGAGTCCCAGAATGTGCGCTTGTCGGAACGTCAAGACGTGATTTTCAAATTCTTAGTTGACCAATTTGCTGCACAGAATGCATTGACCATCCAATTACATCCGGGCGTTCACCATAGCCAGTTCCCAACTGCTCCTGTTCTGCCAGTGTTTCCCCCTTCCTATCAAGAGATGAGCGAGTACGATGATGCTCCACCCGAGGAATAAGCTCGTCAAGGAAGTCCTCTGTTTTTTTTTGCTTTATTTTTCGCATGAGGACATTGCTCTAGATTAGTTTGGGGGTAGTTAATTTTTATTTCTAAGTTGTAGCTTGTTATTAGTTTGTGGATTGATTGTTAGTAATGTTGTATTTAGGATTGCATGTTAATTCTAGTTTTTGATAGTACGTATATTTGGGGGCCAATGATGAAATTAGAATTGCATGAACAAGTCTAGTAAGGATTGTTGAGTCAGTGATATGATTTTCTTGACATAAGTTGAATCTTTAGCTGTTTGACACTGATATTATAGGAAAGCACTTTGAAAAAAGACCATGTTGGATATGATAGTTTAAATGGTTAGATAATAGAGTTCTAAAAGATGATTGCTAGTGAAATGCGAGGACAATTTGAATAGCTAGAGAAGACTGAATTTAGACATATACTCAAGTTTGGGGGGAAAATATTTGGAATATATAAGCTAAAAAAAAGGGTATACATGGTGACTAGTCTTGTTTCGGGGCCTTTGTTACTTGAGCAAGTACGCCCGAGGGGATTGTCTTTACACCTAGCGCCCTAAGGCCTTTTATGGTCTGGGAGTCGTTGGTCGAAAGCTCGCTAAGGGGTAACACTGTTAGCCTAATGGGATGAGACATTGCATAGTCATTTATGTATATTTAGAAAAAAAAATTAAGAATAAAGCAGGAAAAGTGCAAAAAACCCCCGTTATAAAAAAAAAAAAAAAAAGCATAAGTATTCCATTTTGACTCTTGAATTCGGGTGATTGTTTGATTTTAGTTGAAGCAAGTATATTTAATGAGTTCTCAAGTTTACACTGTATGAGACCTACTAAGAAATTTATTATCTTTTATATTTTTGCCTTTCATGGGTTAGCATGGTTGTTGAACACACACTCACAATATCAGTAATAACAGATTCAGATTTATTGATTGTTGGGATGTTACTGATCTGCTTTAACAGGATGTATTAGCATGTTTTTGTGATTTTTCTGAGGCCTATGGATATACGTGAGCTATTGAATTGCTGGAATTAAGAACATATAGATTGTTTGCATTTGCACGTTGTTTAGTTTTTTTTTCTCGTGTTGTTTGTGTTTTGTTGCTTGAGGACACTCAACGATTTAAGTTTGGGGGTATTTGATGATTGGGTAATATACCCATGAATTGGGTATATTTGGACTTAAATTATTGCATTCTCAAGTTATCTAGAATCATTTTTATTCTATTTATTTGTGCTATTGCAGGTTTGGGAGCTGTAGGATCGTTTGGGAGCATTTGGGCTAAATCAGGGCATTACTGGCACTTTCTGCCATATAGCGCCGGGGCGCTCTAGTTAGTACAATACTCAGCACCGGGGCGCTGAGCCTCGGCTGGCGTTGACTAGGGACGCGCTTTGACTTTCTGTTTTGACTTGGCTTGGCTTATGGAATACAAAGTTGACTTGGATTTGGAATGGGAAGCAATAGGGGAAGTATATAAGGTCTATGTTGCTGACTTAAAAAGGGGATCTTATCAATTCATTCATTCATCGGAGGCTACACAAGAATTACTTGAAGACTAAGGATTGGCTAAAGAGTTTTCTTCTTCTTCTTCTCCTTATTTTCAATTTGTAATTCTTTAAGGATGATTTGCAAACGATTATTATTTTTTATTTCCATTATGAACTAATTCTTTAATTAAGATTTCAATTGAACCTTTTATGGCTATAAATTAGTTATTCAGTTTATTCCAATTATTTATGTTGAAGTGAATTGTTTATCATGCTTTGCATCTATTGATTAATTATTTGGCCAATAATTACCTTGTTACTCTAGAAGGAATTGAAAGAGGAATTCTAGGGTTAGAACTGGGTTTGATAACGTGTGACTTAGTTATTTGCACAATGAATAATTAGGTTTGTGAATTGAATAGAAATATATGTTCACCGCATGTAACACATAAGGAATTGGAATTGAAGGAGTTTAATTCACTTGTTTTGCATAGGAATATAGCAAGATTAATCTGGATTAAATAGAAGTCAATTGATTACTTGGAAAAGGACTTTTGACGCTTAAGAATTCACAGTAACAATTCAAAGAGACATAATAATTGGGATAATTGGATAATTGATTTATAGTTCATAATTGGGGATATTGAAGTCTTAATCCTTATTTATCGGAAATCATTCATTAAAATCATAGTTTATTTATTTGTCTATTTTTGAGTAATATCTTTATTTGTTTAATTTAGTTTCAATATTTCAGAAAATCATAATTTATCATTGTTTAAATAAAATTGGGTTGATATAGTGCTAGTAGTTGGAATTTATTAATTAGAATTCTCTGTGGGATCGACACTCTATTTTATCACTTTATTACTTGTTGACCGTGTATACTTGCACATATTCTTTGATTGCGAAATCAACCAACAATCACCCGCACATAATTCACATATATACTACCGCAACCTGCTGTACTTGAACCCTTGTCATAGCATCTAACTTCTTGGATAACGCAGAAATCTGTGCTTGTATAGCTGTCACCCCGTCTACTTCCAAAACCCCAGCCGCCTTTGCCTGTGTCATTCTTGTTGTGGGCCACTGGTAGTTATTTTTTTCCATGGTTTCAATCAAATTGTAGGCTTCCTCGTAACTCTTAGCCATGAATACTCCGCCCTACGCTGCATCAATACTGGTTCTGACATTTCCATTTAGTCCGTTATAAAAGGTGTTCATTTGCAGCCACTTGGGTAATCCATGATGTGGGCACTTTCTAAGTAATTCCTTGTACCTCTCCCATGCCTCATATAGCGACTCCCCATTTTGTTGCTCAAACATTGTGATGTCATTCCTCATTTTTGCAGTTTTTGTCGGTGGGAAAAATTTGGCAAGGAATTTCTGAGCCAAGTCTTCCCATGTAGTAATCGATCCCGGCGGCAAAGAATGTAACCAACTCTTTGCCTTGTCCCGTAAAGTGAACGGGAACAAGCGAAGTCTCACTGCCTCATCCAACACCCCATTGTACTTGAAAGTGTCGCACATTTCCAGAAAACTGATTAAATGCTCATTCGGATCATCATTTGCCATTCCCCCAAACTGAACTGAATTTTGCATCATCTGAATGGTCCCAGGCTTGATTTCAAAAGTATTCGCAGCTATTGCAGGCCTAGTGATGCTCGACTGCAGATCAGTCACCTTAGGTGTTGCAAAATCCCTCAACGCTCTCTGGTCTTCAGCAGCCATTGTTTCTTCTTTATTAGAATTTTCTAATTCATTCCTCGTTTCCTTGATCTACTTAATTACTTAACCTCTGAAATGTTCTTTCAATGTCATCCTCAAAAGGAAGTAAGTTTGGATGTTTGGATCGTGTTTGCATAAACCAATGTCAAAAACTTGAAATAAGGAGAACAAAAACAAAAATGTTTAAGTAAAACTGGACTAATTAAACTGATATTGGAAAAATATTAAAATCTAGGCTAAATTGTCCCCGGCAGTGGCGCCAAAAACTTGTTGGGCAAAATCAATACGCGCAAAACACGCAAGTATACGTGGTCAACAAGTAATATAGTAGTGAATAAAGTATCTTTCCCACGAAGACAAATTAGCAAAAAATTTAACTTCACAATTATCAATTTTCTATTAATCATAATTCTATTAAACTGTTCAATTCAATGATTTAAAACTATAGAAACTAAATTAATAAATAAATAAACTATCATAAAACAATCACTAATATCAAAATCCAGAATTTCAAACAATTGATGGAGAATTAGACTTATGATTTCACCCTAAGCTTCACTCTGATTTTCAAACCTTCATTCCAACTCAATTTAATATCCCAGTTTATTAATCAAGAACACAAATGCAGTACTAGCCACCTCTCGATGCACTAATACCGTATTAACTTAAATCCACAATTAAGATAGAAATAAATTAAACACCTAATTCAACCAACTCACTATATCTCTATGTGAACTGAAATTAAAGAAGGTTTAAGCGTAAGTTCTCTATCTGATTACATACGATGTCAAACATATCTCTACCTTAACAATAATGAAGAATCTACTATTCACAAAATTTATGACACATGCTATATTAACTAGGTCTAGATTTGAATATCCTTTCTCGATTCCATTCAAATCCACAAGGAATTGTTGATCAAGCAATTCATGAATTCATACTCAAATTAACATAGATAAATAGAAAATATTTTTTTGAACTGGAAATCAAAGTTATCAAATCATAGTTTCACCCAAAGATCCATCACAAGCCTAATAAGTGAATTAGTTCATAACGAATGAATTAAAAACTGAATAATCTAATGAAAACATCCTTGCAATTACAAATAAAAGACTAAAGAGAAGAAGAATTATGAACACCCTTCACGTAGCCTAGAATTTCAATCGTCACGAAAATCTCTTCAAATTACTCCTCCAAAGCTTGCACTTAAATCCTGGAATTTATCTCTGTAATATGCTTTTCGTGTTGTGTGATTTGTTATTTGTAACGTAATCTCTAGCTCCTTCTCTATTTTGGCCGAAGTCCCCTTTTATTAGAGTCCATACGCATCACAAAAATCCCAAAAACCAACTCCCAACAGAGTTCAAATAGCAGCAGGAAACTCCAGAAATTAACACCCCCGCCCCGGCGGGCATGCTCACTATTAAAATTTTTTTTCCATCTCAAACATTTTTCCAACTTTGCTCCAAAAGACCACCTTTCTTCACCACTTGCCTCCAAGACCACCCTACACATAAAATAACATGAAACGAGTGAAAACGAACACAAAACAAGAAGATAACTAAGAATTTAAACTTGAAATGAACATCGATTCGTGTATATTAAATCCACTTATCAGGAAGGAGAAACATGTTCCGAAGAAGATATTACGGTACTTGCCTCTTACGCTGAGGTTGCAACAACTATTCATGTCTTCGTATACTGCACCCAGTATGCGTTGGCATAGGACAAGGGACGTCGTCCCTGGTCAGCTTACTCACCCAGCAGATGGTGATGAGTGGAAGAATTTTGATGCTAATTTTCCACAATTTGTCGACGATGTTAGGAATGACATGCTTGGTATGGCTAGGGATGGATTTTGTCCATTTAATAATTTTAGTCAGTCATACTCTGTTTGGCCAATGATTATGGTAGCTTACAATCTTCCACCGTCAATGTGCATGAGGGATCCGTATCTTTTCTTGACTTTGCTAATACCGGGGGATAAGAGTCCTACTGTAGACACTCAAAATTTTTCTGTACTACTGACTGTTACTTAACATTACAGGAGGATAGATTCGTCTTTTAAGAGAGAACCCTGAAAGACAATCCAAATCCACACCGGATACTACCAGAAGTTCGGCATTAACCCCGAATCGCAATCTTGGAGTAACGGTTTCAACCTCGGATTTAACCCTGAGACCTGCAGATACAATACCGGAACACACACCGGAGAAGACCGATTAATCTCGGAGATAACCCCGAGGTATCCAGTCTCAGTCCCAACCATGGGAATAGCCACCGACCTTGGTGATAACCCCAAGGAATGCAGTTTCGGAGATAACCCCGAAAATGCTTGTTTCAAATGCCATCAGCTTCAATCTCGACACTCATAACAAAATACACTGTGCCAACACGGCAATCACATCGGGAAGACAGGCACACCTCAAAGATGACAATGAGGATCTTCAACAAATGCAGTAGTCCAATCTCAGCGAAGTCTGAGCAACGTCTGCTTATTGGCCCAATCCGGCAGTAACACCGGTGAGGGGCAACATCGCCATCTCGTCCAACACGATGTCACGTCTCGTCTCTACGCAACAATGTCCCACAAGGCTAACCAATCTCGAGTGACTATTGTGCGGGGTAACGGATGAAAGTTGAAGCTTGAAGACCGGAGGGCATCGTCCCATCTTCAAAGACTTCGTACAAACTCTAATCCTATGCCATCGTACAACTCTCGACAACGGCGGTTCGAAATAGGTCCTGAATACCTCAAAACGGATGCCCGGATTGCACTTCTCAAAATCCGAGTGGACATTACAGTGCCTGAGTGCACATACTTCGAGACGACCTGACTTGAAAAAATTGGGCCGACCCGACCCGCCTCTGGTACACCTGCGACACCTTTTGCCTATAAATAAGAGGCTTGGGGTGCTGATTTTTAAAAGAAAAAAGATGGGGAAACCCTGCACAATTTGCTCTTTTCGCCATATACGATGTATTTTCCCATTTTCAAACACCTGTGAGCTCATATATAGCCTCTTTGTACCCACAAAAAACCAAAGGTTTACCCACTCTAAAGATATAGAAGCCCTTTTTATCGGTCGGTATTGTAAGCCTTCTCACACACTTTAGAGTCTTTCTCTTCATCTTTGCACACACCCTTCTACACGTTGAGAGTCGTGTTGCTTGCTTTTTCCTGACTTCTATCAGTGGTTTCCTTCCATCTGTATATATATATATATATATATATATATATATATATATATATATATATATATCGACTAACATTATCGAGTTATGCTTCGATCGAACCTGAACTTGATGCGAGCGTTTACTACTTTAATATATATATATATATATATATATATATATATATATTAATTGTCTGCCGGACTTTGTTCGATGAGCCTGAACTTGATTCAGTGCGTTTATTCGCTTTTATATATATATTTATACTTATATATATCAACAACCGTGTGTCGGACTTTGTTCGATGAGCCTGAACTTGATGCAGAGCGTTTCTCGCTTTAATATATATATATATACTTATGTATATTAACTGTGTGTGGGACTTTGTTCAATGAGCCTAGACTTTGGTCTGGTGCGTTTACTCGTTTTTATATATATATACTTATATATATGAAATGTGGTCGAACTATGTTCGATGAGCCTGAATTTTACATCCGGTGCGTTTATTGCTTTCTATATATATATATATATATATATATATATATATATTTTGTTTTGTCCTGCCTGGAGTTCCCTTCGTGGCAGTTGATAGTTTTTACAGCTTTCTTTACATTTCGTCCTGCCTGGAGTTTACTTCGTGGCAGTTGACCGCATTTACAGCTTTATTTACATTCTGTCCCGCCTGGAGTTTCCTTCGTGGCGGTTGACCGTATCTATAACTTTATTTATATTTCTGATCCCCCATGGATGTGCTTCGTGGTTGGTGATCTTGTCTGTATATATATTTACCGCTTTTATATATATACCTGCTTATTGCTTTTATACAAATTGCAATATTCTGTGTGCCTAGGAATCATGTAATCAAAGATTCATCTCATTGGATCTAGATTCGGTTCCCGTGATGGACATTTTCAGCTGTAAGTAGCTTGTAAATTATTCTACGATGTCTGTATTTCCTCAGATGGTTTCCATACCCACGACGAAGTCGTCATTATTTTTATATATATTATTTTTGCATTTAATGCTTCGCGATTCACAAATAAAATCAATCAATAGATCACTTAATAAAAATGGGAGTGTAAAGGACTTAATTCCTATTGAGCGGCGGGGTTTGAAAAACCTCTTTATAAAACATCATTGCCGTATCTTGCTAAAACCGAATTTTTACATAAATTCAATCCGTATATATAGGTTCGAAAGAGGCCTCGCACAACTTTCATATAACAAAGACATTGACCCACACACACACACACACACACACTCGGATAATAGTTTCTTGAAAAGAGGCGATCACTGTAGTAATATACGGATGTCGGGGTGCCTAACACCTTCCCCAGCATAACCAAGTCCCCTGGACCCTAAATGAATCTCGGTTTCGCTTACTCAGATATATCGGTGTCACATCAACGTGTCAATGTGCAAACCTTTTCTCGATTGTGTTGGTACAACCATTTAAAAAACCAATGGCGACTCTTATCAGGTCCATCGTTCGACATTATACATGTCGGACCTTTTTCACTTGTTTTTTCAAATAAATCTCACCTAAAATTAGAACACCAAAGAACAAGTAACGAAAAGGGACATCCAAAAATCCCGACGTCGACACCTACAAAAGACATCAACGTGTACCTTAGACCGTTAGTCGATGAACTTAAGATGTTGTGGGAAACAGGGGTTTAGACTTTTGACAAATCTCTCGGGCAGAATTTTTTGATGAAGGCAGCCTTGTTGTGGACTATTACAGACTTTCCGGCACTTGGGATGGTCAGTGGTTGGTCAACCCATGGTAAATTGTCATGTCCAGTCTGTATGGGGGATGTGCAGGGCACACAACTGCGTCATGGGTGAAAAACTAGTTTCTTTTGAACTGCTCAAAAATTCTTGCCTGTTGAGCACAGTTATAGAAAGATGTCTACACAATTCAATAGAAAAATAGAAAAGAAGGGGGTTGTTGGTTGCTTGTCGGGCAACGATGTACTGGGATGGCTAAATGATTTGACATTTCCACCGCCTGGGAAGGAACATGGTAAGTTGAGAGCAATAAGGTACGGTAAAGCTCATAATTGGACACACTCGCCCATTTGGTTTGAGTTGCCATACTGGGGCACAATAGCACTATGTCATTGCATAGATGTCATGCATACGGAGAAAAATGTGTTCGAGAACTTGTTTTACACTGTGCTGGATATGAGTGGTAAAACAAAAGACAATGATAAATCACATAAAGACTTGGGGGAAATGAACATCAGGCGGGAATTGTGGCTCCGTCCTAATAACTCAAAACCAAAAGCTCCATTTTGTCTTACCAAGCAACAGGTTGAAAACATTTGCAAGTGGCTTAGTGCATTGAAGCTACCAGATGGTTATGCTTCTAAAATCTCTCGATGTACTAAGGTTGAGCAGTAAATTACCGGATTCAAGAGTCATGACTATCATGTATTCATGCAGAAGTTGATACCAATTGCCTTTCGTGAAGTATTGGCGAGGAATATTAATGATGCCTTTACCGCACTTTCAAATTTCTTTCGGGATATTTGCTCAACTGTTATAAGGTACAGTGATGTGGAGAAGATGGAGAAAAATATAGTGTTGATAATGTGTAAGCTCGAAATGATCTTTCCTCCAGGGTTCTTTGACTCGATGGAGCATTTGCCTATTCATCTGCCATATGAACTTAAGCTTGGAGGACTGGTGCAATATCAATGGATGTATCCTTTTGAGAGGTAATATCACCTACATTGTGTTATAATCATCACCTAAATATTTGTTTCAGTCGATATGTTGTCATATTTCAGGTATATGTGTCGATTAAAACAGAAAGTTAAAAACAAAGCTCGTGTAAAGGGTTCTATTGCTGAACGCTATACGGAAGAAGAGCTTGTCAACTTCTGCTCGCTATACTTTGACGATGTAGTCTCAACGAAGCACAATCATCTAAGTCGAAATGAGGTCGTCGTCGATCCCCAAACGCGTGCTGATGAGTTGGTTGCATTCACTTATTCGACCAAACCATTTGGACATGAGACGACGACTTACCTAACCGATAAAGATTTAAAGATTGTACTACATACGTGCTTCTGAATATGCCTGAAGTATCGTCGTACATCAAGTATGTATTATTTCAAATTGAAAATGATTTTTTCATACATTAATCAACAATTAAACAATTGCCATATTATTGTACGCATGGCATTTAAATTGGAATCGCGAGCTTCTAACCCGGGGTTGTCTACATCACAGATGGAAGCATTCACTAATGACAATTTTCATCAGTGGTTTAAGAGAAGGGTCGAAGAAGAGAACGCTTATGAGCATTTTAGAGATGTCATTTTAGGCCCGTACAAACTCGTTAGTTCATTTCCAGGTTGTATCGTGAATGGGTATAGATTCAAAGTTGATGACTTGAATGAATTGACATCAGTCAACTCTAGCGTTGTCGTTTTGGGAAGTTGTTATGGAGATTGTGACGTCCCCAAATCTCGGTCCCAAGAACCTCAAACTTGGTACGTTACGATACTTCATCATCATACATATTCTATCATCTAATGCAGAACAAATAAACATATATTGTTTATTTTACATAATTCTATAACATTTTCCCAAGTTTATTAACCTTAAATGAATACATACCTTCAAAATTACAAAGGTTTACAATAAGATAACTAATTAAAAGTTATTCTTATAACAATCTATTACTGTATTTTTCTTTTGTCTCTGTCCTTCTTCAAGCATTCGTCTTTATCTAAAATTTATTATCATGATATAGCAAGGGTGAGCAACTACTTTGTCCAGCAAGTTTAAATTCAATAAAGATATATCATGATTGAAAGAATAATATAAGCTTTCAAGTTTTCAACAATTTAATAATTGTGAGGGAATATGAATCAAGATGTCAATAATTGAATGACTGAATCAATAATGTTTGAAGGTCAACAATGACCATGAACAATTTAACTGAACCTTATGGTAATGAAGGTGATCAGCCTTTCATACCTGATAAACATATGCAAAATGCACTAAGTGCGAATAAATAATCAGTCATCAATAATCATTCACTAAAATACTTTGAAATATAACTCGAGTTTGAGTTAAGGAAACTTGCCTGCACAGTCGATTACCGCTACACAATTTAATTTATTCTCTTTATTGAAAAGACCTATCAGGCATAAGATTGATCTTTCAATTAGCATATCATACCTTATTCCATAATACCATCTAACACTTAATCACATAGTCAAATATTAGATAATCTTAACACCATATTCATTTACTTACTTATAATCTCATCATCTTATATTAACTTGTCTAACATTCACTCACAAAGTTAAGTATTAGACTAATACCTAATTCTTTGTATTATTATTATACTTTGATAATCTTTTCATCACTTATAACTTATACTTATAAGTTTTCCCTTTATATGTTATCTTAGTAAGCTAGATAACCTTTCAGTAAACTGAAATATCATTTCAGTAAACCGAATTACATTTCCGCATCCTGAAATTACTATTTCGACAGACCATAAAATATTTCAGCAGACTGAAATAATTCAGCAATCCAAAATCCAATTCAGCACTCTGAATTCTCATTTTAGTCTATTACAAGCATAATATAGTTCATTGAATACCAAATTCAACAATTATATTAAAAAATAACATAAATATCTTATTTTAATCTCCCGTCGAATATTATTAATTATGTAATAATATTTTACGCTAAGGTTATTAACCTTTTAATAACATTCCAATCAAATACTACTAATAATATCTTAATCCAATATTATTAGCCATATAACAATAATTTAAGTCGTTAATCACATTAATAAACAATTTATTTCAATTGTTTTCCTTTCCTTAATTAACTCATTAAATATTCTAAAATGCCATAAACATCACAACACTTCACACCCGACCCAAAACTTCATCAAAAATCTGCATAAGCCATGCTCAAGGGTCTCAAGTCATAAATCGTACTTTTCATATTTTTGGACATCATATATTTACTTAAATCCATTTATCCATTTTTTATCATTTAGATGAAAAATACAAATCAGTTCCAAAAATATTTCTCTTCTGGGATTTGACAGAATATAGTTCCATATTGAACATATATTTTTCCCAGAATTTTTAAAATCCATTTATTATATTTAAATAGTCCATAATAGCCAAATATTCTCCGATTTTTCATAAATCGAGATTAACTCCAAAAATTCTAAAATTTATACAGTATGTTCCTGCTATACACATGTTCTTCCAGTACAAAGTTTGAAATTTTTGGACTTATACACTGAGAGTTATTTGGGTGACTTCATAAGAATAGCCCTTCACCGTAAAATCCATAACTCTCAAACCGTATGGCCAAAAATTCTCAAATTTTTACACAACCTGAAAAAATTTTGTTATTACCACTCCAAATGTTTCTAGAATTTTTAAAGCACAAAAAGTGGACGAAAATGCCCCCGTTGCTGACTGGGCCAAAACAGTCCTATTTTCTTTCCAAAAAATCAGAACTATTTTGGCTTCCAAAGCCACTACTCCATGAAAACTCAATATTTTTGAGTGCTACCATTTGGGTTAACTAGTAAACACATATATCTAGCACCCCTTTTTGACGGATCGTAAAAAAGGAGTTATAGATTTAAAACGGTGGATTTTCAAAGTAAATAAAAATTTTGGATTTCTAAACTAGAAAATTTTTATTTTTGATTTCAACCAAATCAATACCCAATATGGGTAGATCCATACTTGAATCCATGAAAAACACATAGATCAAAGTGTTTTATACATCCAAATCAAAAACCCCATTTTCATCAAATAAGAAAAATAAAGGAAGAAAGCTTAGGAAAAGAAATTTTATACATTTCTTCTTCTTCTTCTCCATCCATGGAGGATTTTCTCCTCCTCTTACCTGCCGATCTTCTCCTCTTTCTCTCTCTCCCTCGCGGTTTTCTTCTTTTTCTTTTATCTTTCACTTTCTTCTTTCTCTTCTTTCCTCTCTCTTCTTTTTCTAATTGTCGATCTTCTATTCTTCTTCTTTTTCTATTTCGCCACATAAGGCCTCTTTATCTACCCAATCTTATTTTATTTTATTACTTTATTAAATGACCACAATGCCCTCAATAATTGGGTTAAAACAAATTGGGCCACTTATTAAATTTTTTGGGCTTTCAATTAATCCTTTGGGCTATGTAATATTTATATAGTCCAATCTTTTTCATCATAACCCACCCTAAATATTTAATTAGGGTATCCATTCCAAATATATAGAATTTAAATCATCACTCATGTATATTAAATTCTATAACCCAGCTAAACTTGTTTTAATTAAGTTATAAAATTAATAACTTGAGATAATAAAAATATATTTCTCAACTTAATATAATTTTAATATTATTATTCTCACACGAGTGGCCTTAGTTTGAGCCCTTATTAAATTCCATTGAGCTAGCAATTTATTTGTTTTACTTACTAACAAAAACTAACTTGGGCTTTTAACCCTAATTTAGTTGGGTCAATATAATAATTGTCTCATACATAATATATTGGGCTAGATTAAATAATTTTATTTTCCTTAATTACTTTATCTACAAGTCCCACGCTTAATTAATTAATTGGACTTGTTTAAATAATATAACTTCCTTAGTCCATTAAATTTAATTCTCTTAGACTCTATTTAAATTATTGGGCTATGATATCATTAAAGTCCAATACTTTTAATTCTATTTTACCCTAATCATTTAATTAGGGTTCCACTACACTTTTGTAAATAAATTCCATACTGCATTTTTTAATTTCATAACCCAATTAGACTTGGTTATAAAATTAATTATTTGAGATACATAAAATAAATATCTTCATGTTAGTATATATATATTTATATACTAATATTCTCCCAATTTATAACCTCTTAGGTTATTTAATTATCACACCTAATATATATATTAGGTTACATAACTAAATTCTTAATTTACTTTTATATACAAAATAAATGTATTCACAATATATAATTTATATTTATTTAATCATATACATAATTCACATAATCATAACATATTTCACTTCTAATTCTAATTTTGACCTTTTTCTATAAAAGTCAACTATTGACTTTGACCAAAAAGTCAACCCTTACACATTTTGTGTTTACTGTCCATTCTGACTAAACTTGACGTTCTGGATGCAACCGAGCAGTCCGTGCTTCAAAATTCTATCCTAACTCAAATTTTGAGTTTTAAATTACTCCCTTCATATTGTTAATCGTATTAACTAACGACTTTATACTTATTCAATTCATATCAAATTTTACAGGTATCATAATACCTTATTCTTGATATTCTTTCAAATACATAATAATTCATTTCTAGGGTTTTGGAATTTTGTAACCCATATTTTTTCTATTCTCATTCGAATAGCAAACCATATAGGTTTTACTTGAAAATTTTAAATAAATCCTCAAATTCTCTTCTAGGTTTTATTCTTTAACCTTTATTCTAATCATTCAAGATTTTATAAATTTTCAGGTTGTCACAGAGATTCTGAGTCCAATTACTATGGAAGATTAAAGGAAGTGGTTGTGCTCAATTATCCAGGGGCTAAAAAGGTCGTTACATTTAAGTGTCGTTGGTTTGATACTACAAAGGGTGTTAAAGTTGATCATAATAGAATCATAACAGTAGATATAAAATCAAATTTACAGCCTGATGGCGTATTTGTGTTAGCCAGCCAAGCAACTCAAGTGTACTACGCCCCTAATGTCATAAATTATAGAACCCCCTGGTATACAGTTGTGGCAACGAAGACTTGATCATTTGATGGTACGGATGACTCGTTGCAAGAACAAGTTAGCAATCCCAGCCACGTTGTGCTATATGATGATGATATGTTGGTTGATGATGTTGTTGACGTACTCAATGTTGACGAAGTGGAGGAAGATGTGGTTGTCAGTCCGTATGTGATGGTAGAAGATGATACTGATGAAGAAATTGATACAGAAGAGGAAGAGACAAAATCAGAAGATGAAAATGAAAATGATTTTGATTCTGACGGGTTTGACGACGTACTACTTCACTAATTGGTGTTTTGTAAATATTATACAACAAAATTATATATAATAATTGCAATAAAATTTAATTAATGTCATCGTATCTATCTATATACATTATTTGATGAGTACATCTATGCCTTGACATAATCTTGGAGGAGGTGGCGTGGTGGCGGCCACCTCACGGATCGTCTATGACGACTCCCGGTGGGTCGTCTTCAGATGCTATTGAGTTGATTTCTTTTTTTGGCTTAGTAACATTTTTTTCATAACTATATTATACATTCATTGACAATGCCATAACTATATTAAACATATAGATGCTAGACGTCTGCGTCAGCGAGGGCCTAACCTCAGTCGATTAGGTCGTTCGCCGGCAGTGCCTGACATCGTTCCAGTTGATGTCGGCTCGTCTGTGTAGGTTTCAACTATCACTTATGTTCAATTGCGATAATATTATTATGTGATTAATAAATTAAAATGTTCTTAATAATTTTTGTATTATAGTATTATGGATCCCCTTCGCTAAAGCTGCGTAGTACACCACCATTTGCTGGCGCATCTCCCTCTTGTGCGCATGCAATTTAGCGATGTTTAGCGTTACGATGCCGACTTCATGGTGACAGTGTTGCGGGAGATTCACGTAAGTCGAATTACATATATTAAATCAAGGTCCATGTTATTTATATATTGTTCAAATAATTAATTATACGTATGTTATGTCTGTTTGATAGAGATACTATAGATACGAGATCGACATCACTGAGGAGGATGGTGACGCCGTTATCATTGTCCACATCTCAAAGAATTATACTGTTGGTATGCGAGATCTGACGGAGGCGGTCCGGGGCGGTAGAAGAATGCTTGGGACTACTTTGCGAGAAACATCGACCGCCGGCGATGTCGAGATCGGCGTAGGCGCGATGTGTGCGTCTT